>VZRH01007068.1:298519-326826 GCA_013397555.1 Urocynchramus pylzowi | reverse complement strand
TTTAAACCAAACCCGTGGAAGTTAAAAAAAAAAAAAAAAAAAAAAAAAATCCAACCCAACAGTTGGATTCACCATTCACCTCAAAAAAACCCAATTTCTCCAGAAACTCAGTCAAAAACCAACATAACTGCATAAGCAAAGAGGAATTTGTGCATGCAGTTCTGTATTCTTCAATATCAACTTTTGGAGCATAGCAAGTGTATGTATTAATTTAGTAAACTAAGCCAGACATTTGACTTGGTTGTCATGTGAGGTCAGTTCTCTTTTGCTGCCCTGTGAAGAGTGTGGGATAAACAGGGCAGCAATAAGCAATGGAGTGGAGAGCTGTGCACATGCATTTCCCACACAGGACAGAATGGATGGCTGCAGGGTGTAAATGCTCTTCTGACAATGAGGCTGCTTGGTTTCTTTCTCTCTCTTTAGTTCAAGGTCTCTAAAGAATGCATTAATTTGTCCTTATGACCTGTTTTATGATTTTACCACCTATCTTTTCTTTCATTCTTGTACATGTATATGTATGAACATTTCCTTGATACAATGTTACAAGTGCTTTTAATTCTCTTTGTATGGAGTCCTCCAAAACTCACAACACTAATGCTCAAGGGCACAAGCTTGATAACAGCAAAAAGTTACATCACTTTTGATTTTTTTTTCCATTTTAATCAGTTTTCCAAATAACTTATATTCTCTGGATGTACCTGTAGCCAAAGTAATAATTAAGACTAATTTTATAAAACATACAGAGTCTCTTTGCTTCCATGCATGGGAGTTTCTAAAATGTGAATCACTTCATTTTTCTGTGAGGGATCACGCACTGGAACAGATTGTCCAGAGAGGCTGTGGAGTCTCCCTCACTGGAGAAATGCAAGAACAGTCTGGACCATCCTCTGCCATATGCTCTGGGATGACCCTTCTTGAACAGAGAGGTTGGACCAGGTGACCCCCTGTGGTGCCTTCCAATCTGACCCATTCTGATTCTGTGAAAGATTGGAGCCTCAAGAGGGCTTCTGAGTCAGATACCTGCAGACAGGATCTTCTGCAGATACACGGAGATGTAGGTAAGCGATCTCACGCAGAATGCCACATATGAGTGACTGTCATTTTTTGCTTTTCCCAAGTGTAAAATCTAACAATTAAGTCTCAGTGCACCAGTTTCATGCTATCAGTGCTGTGTCCCCAATAAACACCTTGATGGAGAATTAAGGGTGACATTTACCCTGCTTGTTTACACGGGAGAGATTGTATGTGGTATGCAAAAGCATGAGTTTACAGTGAATCAGCTACTCTGTGCTAACTCCCATGGTGCTGCTGGTGAGGGCTGCACATCCCTACTTGCAGAAGTGGGGCCTTTGAGGGGACAGCAAGAGAGACAAACCCTAAGAAGGACTGGAAAAAGGAATACCCCTTCAAAAAGAATGCACCTTCACTTCAATGGCAAGTCCATTGGTCCTGCCAGAAATTCCTGCCTGCACGGGCCTCACTGCTGGTCCTCAGCTCTCATCGCAGGACTGGGGCTGGGGCAGCTGTGCAGGGATCCCTGGTTCCCACTGCTGGAGCTGCAACAGGCCCCATGCAGCCTGGAGGAAGGGGTTTTGGTTTCTGGATGAAAGTGCAGTTGATTCAAACCTGTTTTGACAAAGCAAAGTGTGTTTGTTGTGAAAGCACTTACAAACTGTAATGACAGAGCAGTTAGGTTAATAGTGGAGCCAGTGCAACAGACTTGTTTGATTTGACTTGTTCCAACAGCCCAACGTACCCACTGAACAAGCCAGATGAGAACATTCCCCTAGCCTTCCCCTTTTACAATTTTGGGACTTAGTGCATTCTGCTGCCTTATCTCTTCTAAAACCAGTAAGCACCAGTTTAGATTGAAGTGGACCTTTCTTCCCTACCTGTGTGTAATGGTATTACCTATTGCAAAGTCTAATTTTCTGCTTGTTTCTGAGTTGAGGGATATAGATTATTGTCTCAGTTCCCTACATTTTCAATATGTATGTTCGATTTAATGTGTAAAATAATTACTTAATTAGCTCTTAGTTGTTCTTATTTTTTATTTTGCTGGCTTCTCAGAACTTCATGCTGTTCTTCCATGAACTGTTAATAATTCAATTTTACCTTTATTAGCTAGTCTTGCAATACAGACAGAAATATTTTTTCAGATGCCATAGGTATGGCTCATTTTATGCAAAATGTCTGTTGTGCTTATTGTGTGCTCCTCCTTGCACAACCTGGTGTTGCCTTCACTGTGAGGAGAGGAGAGCTGGGCACCTCCTTGTTGTGACTCTTCACTATTAGGACTCAGGCTGGTGGCAGGGGACAGCTGATTGTCACTGGGAAAGCTGAGGTGCTCTTGAAGACAAGCAGTTAGCTCATGGTGAATGAGCTCATGGCACAATTTGGGGAGTGGTGGCATCAATTCACAGCTAAACAAAAGACTTTGAGTTGTCTGGAGGAGGGGGCTGAAGAAGCTGCTTTTGTCAGAGAAAGGGAGCCTTGGCTAGGGACTGCTGGAACTTCTGAATGAGGTCTGAGAGCCTCAGCCAGGTAATTAGGTGCTGAAAGCAGACTATGACTGCATGTTTGGCCATGTGCATGCCCACCTGGTGTGACACTGATGTGCGCTGCCTCCTCACTGAGGGACGAACATGTGCATAATATCATCCCGTTTTGAAAGGATGTTGACAGGGCTCTACCTGTTTTGATTTCTTCTATTGTCTTGAATGTTACAAAATTAGGAGTCCTTTACCTTTTGGATCAGTTTAACAGATGTTTGCTCCTTGGGTGAATGACAAGACCTTTTGTTCACTTACTTCTTTTGTTAATGGTCTGCTTTTCACCTATGACAATATATGGCTAACAGGTTGAAGAGAAACTGGAATGTAGGCAGCTGGAAACGTTGTCTTCCTCAGCAAGTAGCTGGGCCGTAAATGACTGCAAACACTTAATCATGGTGAATACTCTCTCAGTACAGCAGCTGTTCAGAAGTGTCAGCACAAGTTGACACTCTGTCAGTAGCACTGAGCTAACCATTGGTGGTAAGATGATGCTCTACTGGCCTTCTCTTCAGGAAGATGTGTAATGGTACCTCGGTGCACAAAACACAGCAGACTTAACTGTGTGGTAATTGGACAGAAGTTTACCCTTCCATGTCATAGCGTTACAGATTCTTATTTGTGACAAACACAAAGTCAGACTGACCTGATGGCTGAAAGGCATCAAAAGAAGATAATGACATCTTTGTATAAAGTCATGCTTGTCATTCTCTGGCATGGAAATTTGCAAGAAAGAGAGAGGGAAAAATGTCTAAATAAAAAATATGACTGTGGAAGAGGACACTTCAGGAAATAGGTGGACCTCAGGTCTGTAAGCTTACCTACTATAGTGTGGAGAAGCACGAATTCCAGATAATGAAATTTAATGAGAGGTCTGGCCAAACAAAGGCAGGGCCAGAGTAGTTTGCCTGTGGCTGGCACCACCCTGAGGACCTGTTTGAGTATATTCAGTTCACTACTTTGTGTAAAAAAATCAGTAGGCTTGTGCCATTATTTTTTGCAATTGTTTTCTCATTAAAACTTTAAAAAATACTTTAAGAGTGTTTTTCAGGATTGTCATTTGAAACCTTGTACTGATGTGTCTACTGTAAGTCTCTATTAAATTATGGTTGTTCATCTTTTAAAGACAAGGCAAACAAAGAAGTGGAGGAGAGAGAGTCAGAGACTAAAATAGGATGATAAATTCATCCCTGTTTTACTTATCATTCTTAATTTTTCATTCAAGTTTGATGTTCACAGAATGTACTTTCCCTATACTTAGCTCTTTCTTTTGATTAACCTGTCAGCATAATGGTGCTCTTCATTAGACATAAGCATACATAAATATTTAATTTGATAGAGAAGACCAGTGCAGTTTCCTGTATTGTCCTGCACTGAAACAAGTCAAAAGATATTTCTATGGGAAAACTTAGAGTGGAAGCAGCACTGCTGAAAGCAGTGTTCTTACACCTTCTGATAACAAAGAACTTATTCCAGGTAGTGAACACAAGAACTAGTAAACAGTTTGTTCCTGGATGTCTTCTTAAATATTGAAAGGAATTGCTGGTTTTATGAACTCCTTCTACACAGCTAAAGCTCTGTCTGTTTCTCATCTGTACCTGAGATGCTTTGGTGACACAGTCAGCATGCTTATAAAGCGACATGTGTATATGGAGAGAGATGTGCCACTGTCCCTGACAGAGGAAATATGCAGGTGGCATTTTTTCTTCAGTGTTTGCTCTTGATGTCTCCTCTTGCTTATTCTTCCATCAGCCACTGTTTTCCAGCCTTTGTTCAACCTCCAAGAGCACTATCTGCCCTGAAACAGTGAACTAATTGTAATCTAATTGCAAGCTCCACATTCCCTCCTTCTTCCTTCATTAAATCTGTTTACATCAGACAATAAATAAGGAAAATAAGGAGGTAGTTTTTCTGTAGCTTTGAACTTCTGCAGCTACTATTAGACATTTGGATGTTTGGGTACTCAGCACCCCAGAAAATCCTATTTCAGGTGTTTAAAGTAATCTTTTATTGCTGAGTTGCTTCAAGCTGTGCATAAGCAGATAAACTGAGTGCATATTTTTCAGTGACACTAGGAATTAGTAGATTTAAATACAGACCATTTCCACAGCAAGGAAGTAAAATTCAAACATTTTAGATCCTACATATGTGAGCTTTGAAAAACTGTAAATGTAAGACATAGATAAGTAAAACAAATCTGTCAGGAAAAGTCTGTACCATACCTTAGTGTTCCGTGAAACACATCAAACAGTTTCTTGCACTGGGACTTTAACAAAAGGACCTTAACACTAGTAAATACTCTGCTTTACTAGAAATCAAATGTTGATTTAATAATTGTGTGGTGATCTACTGCCTGTAGCTAGGCCATTTCCCTTGACACTAAGAAATGCAGACAGCCCATTGCTTTGAATCATCCTTCCTGTGATGTTCGTGCCAGACTACCTGAGGATCCCCAACTGCCTCACAGCTGCCTTTAATGCAGCTGTGGAGTAGCCAGTGAATAGTTATGTTACCTCTGTTTTAGAGATGAGGTGGGCATGGGATACAAAGGTGCCTTAAAGGACATGCTGAAGGACACAGAATTTTTTGTTATGTAGCCAACTGTTGGATTGGCTCCACCCCCAACATTTCATGATGAGACTCTTCATGGTGAACAGGGAAAATGGGCTAGACACATGGAATCTCATGCTGGCCTGTAATAATACAAATCATTATCCTGTTGTTTAATAGTTGAAAAGGGCTCAAAGTAGCAAAATAATGGACTTTTTTTAGTTTAGGACCTCTGTCCTCTTCCTTGGCACTTTCCCAGAGGTAGGAATAGGTGACCCTGCTTCTCAGCTTCCAGTACCAACCTGGGCTGAACAGGCAAATGTTACATTTCTGTCCCTTGTTTTATGTATTGGCTTCCTTGAAACAGCAGGAAGAAGAACACAAAGTGTGACTCCAAAGTAACAGGTTCAATGTTTTGGAATGAGTATGGCAGGAGTATTTTATTTTATTTTTCAGGGAGATTCCACTTAGGTTGTTTGAATATTTTCTTCCTCTCTGAATTTCTTTAATGTAGTTATTTTTAAATATTCTTTGATCATGCTGCCTTAATGTTGTTTATCTCACAGAGTGTAGCCCTTTGTCTCACAGGAGCAGGTTCACTCCCTCCCTGCCTTGACACATGCTGCCGAGCCCAGCTGATTTCTTGCTGTGCAGCAGATCTATTCCTGGTTTTATGACAGGAAGGGCTGTTTGCTGTGTGGAGTCCAGCAGGGCTAATAGCATATTTTTTTCCCCCTGAGCTATTATCCCATTTGATTACTACCTGCCTTTTTTTACTATTTTGCAGGCTATTTACATGGTCAGCTGGTAAGTGATAGGTAAGCTTACTACTAATTGAACTCCTTTTTTAGGAGTGCAATTTGCTATGGACAGACCCCATATAAGGCAACAAAAATAATTTCCCAGGAATATGTAGGTTCTGACTCACATCAATTATCAGGTTGAACAGCAAACTCCATGTGCTGTGTAACTTCATACAAAATATTCCCCTCCAAGAAGCAGTGCTGTTCTTTATGGCAGAAGGTTCTGGAAAGATGATACAGCCTTGAGTACAGAAGGTACAGCTGAGGTTGTATATTCACTCAGCTACTCCTCTGTGTCAAAGCACTCAGTTTCCAGGAACAGACAGCTATAATTTTCACTCTTGACACTTACAATCAAAACCTCTTTACACATTTTTTCCAAGCTCACAATCAGCTATGTTTGGTCCCCATTGCTTCCATAGAAAATTTGGGGTAGGAGAGGTACTGATGATAGGCTTTCAAAAAAAAAAAAAAAGGTAAAAAAATGGTTAATCATTATCCAGCCACCAACATTAGAGGCAAACTTTAGAAGCTTCTGATAAGGACCCATCTAGCCCCACATTACCACTGCTGAGTAGGAAGCTTCCTCCACTCATTCAGAGCGTGGTCAGCTTCAATGGTTAATATTGTTCCATAAATTGTTTGAGTTTTCCTTAATAAAATTACTCACTTCAGACCAGGCAATTGTCACAGGTTGATACACCTTGTTTTTTATGTTTATGCTGTATTTTCAGAGTGCCCATTCAGACCTCAAACTGCCCTAATCCTTGTATTCAAGCTTTGAATACAAGGATTGAAACTTTGAAACATCCAGGGTTACTCCCAGTGCTTTCTCATAAACCTGTCATCAATGAGAATAATAACACTGAAGAGTTCCTTGGAGGGTGTAATAAACATTATGAATGCAGGACTTCTGCTGTAGGAGTCTGACCAATGTTTGTTTGGCCCATGTCCTTTCTACTGACCAATCCAAGATCAATCTCTTTGCTCATCTTGCCCTCTGCATTGAGGTGTTGACTAGTGAAAAATGGAAGAAATATACTTTAATAATTGAAGAAGCTCATGGAAAGAAAATAATAAAAGATATAGAAAGAAAAAACAATAAAAGGAAAATAAAAATAGAAAGAAAAGAGAGAAAAATTCTGGTGGGAGAATCTCATGATTGGGCAAATTTAATTTAATTTAATTTAATTTCATTTAATTTCATTTCATTTCATTTCATTTCATTTCATTTCATTTCATTTCATTTCATTTCATTTTTTCTTTTTCCCATCAGAAACATATTTGATAATATAATACCAAATTAAGGAGCTCAACACCTTCTTTAGTTTGAAAGTTTTTACTTTATATGTAAGCAGCAAATAACATCTAGATGCTATTTCCCTTGTTTTGGTATTAGTAATGTTTTTAATCTAATTGACAAAATAAATACATCAGGAAAATGAGAATATAGAGTTGCCATGTACCAGCTCCTTTTTGGATTGAGACTTATTCTTTCCAACATGTCCCATGTGTAACTAACTATGTTGGCCAAGAGAAGAGAAATGGTATGAGACACTGGTTCTTTTCACATCAATGTTTTGCCATGAATTTTAATGGTAGAAGATTTCTCTTCCCAGTTGCAGATTTACTGCCTCTCCCAATATATCTTATGTCATGTTCTAGTATGAGATGTTGTTTTCTGAGGTAATTCACCATGATTCTAAGTGTTAGAGTCTCCAAAGCTTGTTCCTGTGAACTTTACAACAGTTTCTACTTGGTTAGCTTTTTGTATCACTGAGAATTGTGCACCAGTGCTGACAATGCTTCTGTTTTTAAGCCTTGATTAGTGGTGATGTAATTAACAACAGTGACCAACACAGACTAATCACAGAGCTATCAGTCCTTGCAGTGAATGAGGTAGCCTGCATCTCAGAACTGGTGTTTCAGGCTCTCTTCAGATTCAGGAAGACATCTTCAGAAATGTATTATTCAAATAATATTTCAAAAATTGTTCTTGTGATCTAACCACTTTCTTAGCAAAACAAAGGGGAAAAAGGGTGTAAAAGGCAACCTAACCATCATGATTTTGTCTTTTTAAAAAGGAGGGAAAGAAAGTGGAAGTTTTAGTGATCAAATCAGATTCTTGCTGTAAATGCACACTTTGTGAAAGTATGATTTATGAGCTACAAGTATGAATGAAATAAAGATAGAACATAGCTACATAATGACCTAATCCAGCATCCCTGAGACCAACAATTAAGCATTGTTGCATTAATATGAGTTGAAAAAGAAGTACTGTTGGTACTAGAATTGGAAAGGCTACCTTAAACCAGTTGCAATTAGCTGTTGCAATGAACTTGCTGGACAATTTTCTGTCCTTATCTTTTAATTGTTCTTTCAACCTTTCCATCCTTTTCTTTTTGCATTGAGAGAAACAATGGAAGACATTTATTTTCAGGATTTTGAAGAGAGCTATTATTCATTTATCCTTAAAGAAGGTGTCAGTACTTTGCACAATGAGCTCTTGCTCATTTGCAGAAAAATTTTAGTCCTGTTGAACTGTGAAACTTATCACTATTTTATGTACTAAAAAACCCAAATAGATCTTGTTTTAGTCCTCAAATAAACAGAAATAAACATTTTAGTTCTTGCTAAAACATAAATAGCACTGAAAGATATTGACATTGGAGAGACGGTCCTCTTATTAATAGTCAAATAAATAATCTAGCCTTTGGGAGTTCCTTCATGAGTAGTCTTTATGTATTCAGTTTGGGTAATCTCTTTTGTAAATCAGAACTCATTTTTGGGTCTTGCTGAGGCTGAATCTTGTGTTTGGTCAACAGGAAATCCCTCTCTATGGGACCAAGGTGTGGCTGAGAATTACATAAAAGCTCTGTCTGTATACAAAAAAATACTTTATGGGAGTTTAAAACCACGGTAAATTTTTTTTCACCTTGGCCTTGCTTCTTTGGCTCAAATTTCTTCTAGTCACTACCCCAGCTGCCTCATGCCTTGCTATCTCGTACTGCCCTTGCAGTTCTTTTGCACAATGATGGCAAAAGGGTTCAGAGTGAATTCATCTTGTTTGAGGTCTCCAGGCCTTATTGCTGATGCTCTACATACTTGTTTCTCTTCAGATAGTGTTAATCTAGGACTGCAGCATTCTCTTTCTGAGTGAGGGAAAGAAAACTCAAATTGATGGTCAGTTCTCTCTTGTATTTTTAAGAATAACTGCATTATTATTCTCTGCCCCTAGAAACTTGGCTGCTTTTTCAGTATGACAGCAGGTCTGGGATTCAATTTCAGTTTGCTTGCTTTAATAATTGAGCAATTGTCAGGGTAGTTTTCTTTTTACCTGAGAGCTGCTGCAAGTTGCTGCAGAGCTTCTGCTCCTGAAAGAGGCAGCTTTGACCATGAAGATGCAAGAGATAGCAGGAGATGGGTAGGCTCCAGAGAAAGACCACATTGTCCAAATTTGGCAATGGTTACCTTTGATCCTGGTATGAATCCTCTGCTGTTGGAATGTAGTAAAACATTTCCACCTGTCCTGATTTTCTAGCTAGAAAAATGGGTATGAAGGTTTGTTGGACTTCTCATTTGAAGACTCTTGGAAAGTCATAATTCAAGGAACTTCCCTGCAGTTAATGAAATATTTTGAAATGGAAATCCCCAGACCTCCAAGCCAGCTCATAAATATTTAAATAAGCCATTATAAAAGGTCCTAGAATAACTTAGAACAAGCAAATTTTAAATTTACCAAAATTTCCCTCCTCCCTCCAAAATTACTAAGTAAAACACAAGAGGTGTTATATGCATGGAGAATACATGAAGAGTGCATAAAAGCAAGGACAGTATTTTGGACATATTTTACATCTGTACCCACAGGCCACTGTTAGTCTATCTGTCTTTGGATGAGCATTTTGAGGAAAAATTTGGAAAAGATCATTTGGGTTGCTTTGTGATCATTCATGCAGGGGTCAACCAAACCATCAAAATTATAAAAAGCACATAAGAAAAATTACTTGAAAAAAATCACACATTTAGGGCAGTTGTCTGTTAGAGTGAACAGACTTTCCCTTCCTGCAATCAAATAAAAAATACCGGATATAGTAGATAGACTTTTGAGTTTCCTGAGAACCACTAGATCAATGTAAGAGAGAAGCTGAGGGCAGCAGAGGGTTTCACTTAAAAGTGCCCTGAACAAATGGAAAGCTGGGGATATGATGGATGATAAGAGCAGGGAAAGTGCAGTCATGAGAGAGGGGGCATCAGCATTTGGGCTAAGGAAGACTTTGCTGTATACTTGGCCATCAAGCAAATAAAGTTACTAGAATGAGTTTGCTGGAAGGTACAAGCAGGAGGAAACAAAGCTGTACAGGCTGTTCCTGCACAGTTACTTACAAATGGGTTATTGGCAGTCACAAGACAGTATCACATTTGCAGAATAGGCTGCATATGTGATGCATTTTTTTTTTTTTTCTCTAGAGTGCAGACCTGAAATAAGAAGTTTGGTTACCTTCTGATTAAAGAAACTTCTGAGGCTTGGGCACTGGAGTGTCAGCACTCCCTCCCTTTCATTTCCCTGGGATGTGAACATGAGGCTCCAAGCATACATGTCTCCCAGGAAACTAATTTTGGAGGGAGAAAGGAGAGCATGATATGTGGGTGTGTGATTAAAGGGGTCCCCAAATGTTTTATTATTAAATAAACTCATATTCAAGTAAAGATATATAGGAAATAGGTAAAGCAACAGTAAGTTTGATCACACAGATCTCTGCAGCCACTTCCCTGTTCTTGTAGTCTGTGTGCAGCCCATTGAGTCTGGATCTTGCACTCTTCTCTCATGGAAGAAGTGACTGCACTGTGTCTTCCTGTTTGTGTCCTTTGACCATCAGTCCTTCTGCAATATCCCTTGTCCATACAGAGACTGAAAAAGGATTATAGGCATGTAATGCCACATAGTCAGACAGAAGCAGGTAAATTAAGGTATGTGTGACATGTTTGGTTTCCCTTATTTTCCGGTATTTATCACCCAGTGTTCATCTAAAATTGCTACGACTGAAACTGCCAAGAATATTTTGATAGACAGAGGTGTCTGTATTTCACAATTGCATAATGAAAAGAGCCTCACTTCCCAGAATTTAGAAGTATTTCTTACTGATCTGCTCTCTTCTCAGCACCAGATGTCAATTGCAAACAATTTTTATCAGACCGAAAACTTTTTGGAAAGACATTTTGTACTGAGTTAGTTTACACAGTGTGCTCAGTTGTCACTGCAGCTCACTGGTACTGTGATGCTGTCTTTAAAGAACAATACTATGTATTTCTTATGTTGAAGTGAGTAAAGGTGCACTTATACACATCTGCAAAAAGAAGTCATGATCTGAATGATGCGAGCACTGGAGACATCTCTTAATCTCTGGCTTTGTGTGCTTATCATTTTCTAATCCTTTCTTCAAATAGTGCATTAGTTTAACGTTACTGTAGTTACTGTATCCAAGAAGTTTTGTTTTCTTTCTTAAGGAAAATTTAGTTTGTTTGGTTTTGGTTTTGGTTTGGTTTTTTGAATTTTTTTTTTTAATACGACAAAGAAAACTGTGCAGAACAAAAGGGCACACTTCATTGCATCAAAGCAGTCTCCATTTTTGCCACTAGCATGGTGGCTGCAACTATGCTGAAGCACTCACATGCCATAAGAAAAAGAAAAGGAAAATCTCATCAGTGACAGCTGTACAGGGATGATTTTTCACTCATTGGAGAGACTGTCATAACTCACAGTCCTAAGAGAGTGCCTGTTTCTCACTGTCACTGGTGAGATAAGCTATATTTAATGCTGCAACATCAAAGCTGCCAATTTTACATTTGCATTGAGTGCTACAGTTGTGAATTAAATACACTGCCTGCCTGGTTTTGGTTTGTGCAGAGTAAAGGGATGTAATTACATTAGAAGGAAAAAAGGGCCCACTCAAAAAAAGTTTCAAAGTGTGGGATTTGGCGTTTTAGGAACACTAGACAGGTAGGGGTTTAAATTATGTGAATTTGTATTTTACAAGCAATGCTACACTAAAATATATGCATGAGTGTATTGAGGTCAGTCTTTTTCTGCAAATTACTATAGAGTATCCTTGGATAGCTCAGTGCTAAATATAAAAGAAAATCAACAACCCATCTGCTGTAACTAGTATTGAAAAAATGAATTTTTATTATTGGCAATGGAGGTGAAATATATGTTTGTGACTGTAAGCAGTGGCGGGGTATGATTAGAATTGGAATATCCTGGTTGATTATCTGTTTGTTTAAATGAGGAAAAATGCATCAAGTTCCTTTCAGGTGGTGGACTATATAACAAAGTACCGATCAGGATTAAGCATCACTTCTTATTTTCTTTAAAGGACTAGTGAAGTAATTGAAAAACACTGGATAGAGTCTGTTGTGCTAAGACAGCATAAATCTAAAGTACGGGAGACAAACATACAATGGTTACACTTTTTCACTATCCATGTGTCCTATGTCTGAACTATTTATTAACTGAAATGTGAATGGGCAATGAAGGGCCAATTTATATGTTACACCAAGAGATGTATTATAACTGCCTTAGACATTGATTTCCTTCCTTTGCCTATTCTTGATTGGGATATACACACATAGAACAGCAATAATGTGGGGTTTCCTTATCAGATCTTGGATATTTCCCCAGACTGTCTGCAACCATTAACCTTGCATATTATCTGACTTTAGTGATTAGTACAAGCCACATAAAACCGTATTGATGGCCTGCCCTGGGTTAGAATGGTGAGCTGAATTATTGGAGGTTAGATTTTGCTGACTTTGTGATACAAATGATAGTATTATGCAAGTCCTGTGAAATTGCTAATTTGTCATTTCTTTCATGGTGTAGTCAATGATGTGGTACTAATGAATGAGCCACATAATTGTGTGATACCGAACTGCAGCTTCTCGCCGTCTGCGTCTGTGCTGAGAGGAGGCGAATGTCAAGTCTCTCTTTGTTCACTCACTAGTTCCTCTCGCATTTCTGTGCCCTGCTGCTAGATGATCAGAAACTGTTTCTACTTAAAGTTAAGGGTATTGCAGTTCTGTGCATAAGCCTAATTTTGTTTGGTTGTGCCCTTCACTTTTATGAGAGGCTTTTGGTAGGATTCACTTCCTTATTCGTGCCGTTCAGCAGTGAGAGGTGCGCGCTACATCTGCAGTGAACTTCTGCCAATGAAGTCCTGAAACCCTCCAGGATCTTATGGTTGCTGCCATTCTGAGATCCCCTCAAGAAGTTTTTTTTCAGTGTACATCTCAGAGACTATCCAGCAAAGTGTGCCTCCAAAAGGACTTGGAAGATAAACTGAAGTGGGTGAATTGGGTTAGTGTTTCAAGCATTTTTTTTTGTCTACTGTTCTATTTTTCATTAAGTACAAGGAAACCTAACTGAACCAGATTAACACATTGCAGTGCTCAAGGAAAATCCTTCTCATCCTTATGATTAATTTGGTTTTCCTGTCTTTTCTTTTTTATTCCCTACTTCTTATTCTCTAAAAATTTTATTACAAAGAAAAATGAGGATAGGGGAGAAAGGGGAAAATAAGAAAAAAAGCCCCACAAGCAAAAGGGGACTAAGTATTTTCTTCTAATTGATAAAACAGGGTTCATAAGTACAATTCCAGCTTGTGTTATTAAATGCTTTTTAATGCTTACAAAATCATATAATGTTTTATGTTGGAAGGGACATTAAAAATTATCTAGTCTAAGGTATTGATGAAATAACTGTACAGATACCTCTTTTTTCTCCAACTGGCATCAAAAAGCAGTTGGGTCAGACCTTTAGTTTACTATGTGCAATGGTGGACATCCCTAGTAGCCTGAAGTGGGGCACATTCTCCTGCAGTGAGGGCTGTGGGGCAGCACCAGCTCTGGCACTGCTGCCCTCAGGAGCATTATGACAATCCCATGCCATCTGGTGTTGTACCTAAAGTTCTAGCTTCAGAAAACAAAGTAAATATTGGAAAGTCTCAGCCTGCATTAAAATAAGACAGAAAGATGGATACAGAAAAGGAAATAGTATTTATTGTGAGAAAAAAAAGAGAAAACTAATCATGTTTGGTCAAGGAATTTGAAAAAGAGACCCAACTGGATTTTGAAGGCTTTGAAACCCAAGAAGAGTGTGCAGTCGAGCTAGAGCAGAGAGTTTACGTTATTATAAATTTTTTTCAAATTTGGTTTATGCTATTTAGATGTTTGTTGTAGGCTGTGTTGATGAATTTAACAGATTTGAAGTTCTAGAATCTACTTTAGTGCTGCATGAACTCTGTTATCACTGAGTTCAAAACAATGGACCCCTCCCCTAACTGGTCTGAGAATTTTAATCTTGAGAAAATAACTTTGGAAATCAGGTTTTTAGCCTTCTTAATGTAAAATGGAAATATCAACGTTTTTTAATGTCTGACAAGTGTTTTTCATTTTCATATAAGAATGACTCGGTGTCCAGCTGTTAGTGAGTAGTGCAACAAAAGTATTCTGCTTTCCCCCATCAAATTTACAGTGGCAGAAATACACACTATCCAAATGAAAGTGCCAAGATCCCAATTAATTTGATGTGCTTAGATTTAATTATAATCACATTCAGACTTTTTAGGCTCATAATTCTGTTCCCTGGCTCTTTACCATGTGCAGCTCGTAGTGCTGTAACGAGCTTTCACTGATGCCATAGCTATATTTCTTAAAATTACACCAGTATAAAACAGTCTTCTTTGGTAACAAACTGTGTATTTTTTTGCACTGATTTTCAAGCCAGTACTCGTGCTATTCTAAAATGTATTGTTAACTTGTGTCTGATGTCCTCCTCCTGCTGCCTTGCCTTTCCATGCATGAAGAGGAACAGGAGCTGGACTCTTGAAGACTTGCAGTCATTCTTTCAAGACTAATTCCCACGTTGCTGAGCTCCACCAAGGCCAAGCTGAGTCTCATGCTAGCATGAATCATCAGCTGTAGTCTGGCAAACATAATCTGTACATTCTGTCCCTGCCCTTGGGCATAAGCTGCAAAAATTTATCTCTAAAAGTTGCTGAGAAGGTAGCCAGGTCTTTCACCAAATCTGCTCATTCAGACTCTATACATATTGCTGATGGGTCTTGCTGTTTTGATGGCAGAGGATTTGAAGAAAACTGTCTTTTAATGGTTTATTCAAATCAAGAAAGGATATTTTTGACCTGAAATACTGTACATTACTTGTTCAACTGATAAAAGAGGTTCCTTTGTAGCTACAAATTACTTATTTTGTCCACAGTAAAATATAAGACATTTCTGTTGAAGGAAAATACACCAGCATAAATAATTAAAACTATTCCAATTGACTTTTTTGATCAATTTTAATCTGAACTTAAATCACAATGGTCAGCCGTTTTATTTATTTTTTTAATTACTGATTATTTAGAGAGATTACTCTAAGCAATTACTAGTTAATATCCTTAATAGCCAGTTTTACGTGTAGACCACTGCTATGTTGCTTCTGGCCCTGCTTGAGAAATATAATACATTCAGTATCAGATCACATCCTGTATGTCCCCAGTATTAAAGAGAACAAAATGAAAGTAATATGAATTTCACTGATAAGGACCACTTTTCCTATGATTATAGTTCTATCAAAATGCACCAGCTAATATTAAACACAGCTTTACATACCTTTGAAATAATGCAATTATATATGAGAAACCTTGTTTCTGTGATTAAGGCAATGAGATCCGCCCCATGATCTTATAGGGAGAAGTCCACTTTTTTGGATCCAGAGAGGGTTTTTTTCTCGTCTTGATATTACTGAAACTATGTGAGGCAACAGCCCTTTTTTTTTTCCTGGAAGGTTGCAGTTGTTCTGCCAGTGATACTTGGGTTACATATTAAATGACCTTGTGGAGGTTCCTGTTTTGTTGTAATCAACCATTTAGCAGCAGCTGGGTGGTGAATTTGTGCCCCACAGTTAGCTGTTTCACCGACATTAAGGAACTATAGACCTTCTGTATGCGTTATTGTTTATCGAACCGTGTTTGAAGAAATTTGTCTACTGCTTTTTATTGATGGGAGTTTCTGGCTAACAGCACTTTAAATAAGTGGAAAATGCTCAGTTATCACCCAATGTGAACAGGATCAATAATAGTTTAGTAGTGTCTGATAATTGCAGTGGCTGTTATATACAAGAGCTTGCATCTTCTTGAGTGACTCTTATCAATCTATTGTCCGTCATCATCTGATAATCAGACTGAAAATATAGTAGGGAATTATCCTTTTTTGAATCAAGCTTGTGAAAAACATTTGAAATAATGGTAAAAAAATTCTCATTGTTCCACTCAGCAGGGAGAAAAATTTAGTATCTGGGTGACTATGGTGAGAAAGGGACAAAAAAATCCAGTGTTCACTTGCTAAGTAGAAAAATGTGTATAGCACAATTATATGAGGGCAAAATATTTTTGCAATATTTGGAGATGGTCTTAAAATGTTTGCAGTTATATTCTGAAGGAATCATGACCCTCTGTAGCTCTCAGGACTATGCTGGTGATTTGAAAAGGAACCACAGGACACCAATGGCAAGAAAGGTATGCTAGAGTGCAGCAGAGTGCAGCTCTTGTTGCTTTGTTCCCAGGGGCAGCAGCATCTTCCCTTCACAGCACAAGCAACCTAATACTGTGTCAGTGTGCAGCTTTTTGTGTTTCTTCCTGCTCTTGGAAGTAATCTTGCTCTTGGACACAGGGTTCACTTGCAAAGTCAGAAGTATTCACCTCCCCACCTCCTCTTCCCATGGCTTTTTTTTAATACTCTAATCATCTTCCTGCTTATGCTTCTCTTTTCATTTTCCTTTCCCTTTTTTAATTTATATTTTACCTTGTTACTTGCAAAAACACATATCCTGGCCATCATCGGTTTCATGGCCTTTCTTCTCTGCTGACAGCAGCAGAATTGCCAGAAATCTGTCTGGGCACAGGTTTTCATATTGCTCTGCCCTGTTAGCTAAGAGAATGTTTTATCTCTTTTTGCATATTTGTTCTAGGAATTAAGAAAACAAACAAACAAGTAAAGCAAGCAGTTAAATTTTATGTGTTTCTGTAGATCAGGGGCTCTACAAGTATATTCTGTTATTAAAAGATCTTGATGCTTGGTTGCTGTGTTGCATACCAGCATCAACATCATGTTTTTTGGGGGGGTAAGTTTACAGTTTTGGTGTCTGTTTTATCAGGCCACCTCTTTGGCAGACACATAAGCTGAGGGCAGAAGTACAACCTTGCACTCTTGCCCCTTTCTGTTGTACTTTTAATTGCGAATAGTAGAAAAAAAAAATTCTAATTCACAGGAAATCAGAAAGTCTCATATTTCAACTTGTATTCCCTCTTAATTTACCACTGTGCATCTCTAAGAACAGTCTGTCTCTATCTGCTCCAAAACCTCCCACTGGAGAGTTGTAGATAGCAATAAGGCCCTCAGCTTTGTCATCTTAAAGTCAAGCAAGCTGGCTCCTTTAGTGTCCCCTTGTACATCAGGTGCTCCAGCCAAATGGCCATCTTGGTGTCTCTGTGCTGGAATTGCTCAAGTTATGTCAGTGTCATTCTTCTACCACAGATGTGGTCTCACCTGTGCTGAGTAGAAGGGACAAACCACCTCCCTTGACCTGAGGGCTGTCCTCTTGCTTGTGCAGCCCAGTATTTAGTTGCTCTTCATTGCAAAGTCTAACACCTCAAGTTCAAAATGAACATGCTATGTATGATGTGAGGGCATAAATTGTGTTCAATTATATCTAGTCTTTGGCAGCAAGGTTGTGATTTTTGAGAATTTTTCAGAAGTATTAGATCAAGCCATATCCTAGACTACTGTATTCAGAGTATCTCAATTTGGAACTTATTGAATAATTTTTGTAGAAATCTTAAGTAATATTTAAGCCAAAAGCTTCAGTTTCCCTGGTTATACTGTCTTTAATAAACTCTTTTGTCTACTTTTGAATAAAAACTTGATTTCTGCTATATGGCTTGCAGTGTGAAAAGTTGAGTTAAATACAGTATTTTTGCACCTTGGCATGCAAATACCCTCTCTTCCTTTTCATTTATTTAAAAAGCAGTTTCAGACTTGAGTGTGGTCTGATCTCCTGGGAAATTCAGAACAGAAAGAAATTACAACAGACCCAATTGCCTGAGAAAGAACTTTTGACTGAGAGAAGAGGAAACTCAACCTCCCCTGTTTGACTCAGAAAGATTACAAACTGATGAGTGTGGGTCTCTATTCAGGTAGATAGCTTGGCTGCATCCAGACCAGTTAAGTAACTGTTTTACCTAGTCTTTTTATCTTGTAATTGATTTTCCTCTAGTGATATCCTCTACAGATTACAATAAAATTTCATTTTTCCTCTGCAGCTTTGTCATGGAAGGTGGAAATAAATTCCTTCTGGACCTAGTCTCTGCTCATCCCAGAGCTGCAGAGCAATATTGAGCTTGTCTTCTCCCATTTTTAATCTAGGACTGCCAGTCTGTCCAATGCAAGGCATTGAACAATCTGAGCAGGAATATAGGGTTTCAGCAGACCCATACAACAAGCTGCCTTCAACCTCTTGGACCAGCCCTTTCTACCATCCTTGTTGTCCAGTTGACAGCCTGATCTCTGATATCCAGAAAGGTAATGGATAGAAGTTGTGCTCTTCTATTTTAAATCTGGATAAGTGGGTGTCAATTGTCAATACAGCTGACCTCCAGGATGAACACTATAATCTAAGATCATTGAAAGGTTTTCTATTGCTCATGTCCTTCACACAACCTTCACAAACCACAGAATGGTTTGGGTTGGAAGGAATCTTAAAGATCATCTGGTTCTAACCCACCTGCCATGCACAGGGACGCCTTCCACAGAAACAGATTACTCAAAACCCATCCAGCCTGGTCTTGAACACCTCCTGTAGCTGAACACCCCTGTAGATGGGGCAGCTACAGCTTCTCTGGGGAACCTGTTCCATTGTCTCATCACCTTCACAGTAAAGAGTTACTTCCTAATATCTAATCTGAACCTACTCTCTTTCAGTTGGAAGTCATGCCCCCTTGTCTTATCATTACCTTACCATTATCATGCCCTTGTAAAGTGTCCAGCTTTAGGGCAGAATAGGCTATGCAAGTGACCCCAAGACCCCTCTGAGTTAATAGTTTCCATTTTAAGACAGGGTGCAGTTCACAGGGGATGAAGAACAATACAAAAATGCAGCTAAACTAGAACTGGGTAAAGGCTTTGATGATAAAGGGCTAAAGGAAACTTCAAATACTCTTAAGGAGCAATTCTAGGTTTTAACAATTTAATCAGGAGTCATGAAAGCAGTAAATGGCAATTTTACAATTATTACTTTTAGAATAGGGATTTCTCCCTGGCACTTGCACCTTTGTTTGTTTGTTTGCTTGTTTATTTAGAAATGGGAAGCTCCTTTAATGGAGGTGATGCACAACAGGACAGCAGCTGACATCCAGGTATGTTACAGTCATATATTCTGTCTATAACAAAACTTTTCCTTCAAAACTTACGGTATCCAGTAGAGGTTTTAATGAAAGTTTCTTTAGGTAAGTTTATAGATGTTTATCAGTAAACAAAAATGCATTATATTTAGTTGACTAATCCTTTCAGCAACTCTTATGTCCATTTTTAGAATCCAATCCCCTGAGATATATCATTCTTTTATTTCACCTGGTCTAAGGTCTGGGGCAGGGTTTTTTATTTTGTTTTTGCTTTGTTTTTAGCATTTGGGAAGCTATGAAACTGCCCCTCATGTTGTTTACAAGACTCATTAATGCTACATCAGCCCTTATCTTCCAGAGTTGTGTGGGAGTGCACTGGAGCACTGCTCCCTTACTCATGGCATTTCTGATAGAAAATAGAGTTGAAGTATCTCTATCCAACTTTGGTCCAAGTTGGTACTGAAGACTGCCATTTCTTAGGCACCATTCATCATCCAGCTTGACATCTGCTGAGACAGTTTTCTGCAGCTGCAATTAACATTCTGGTTCGTTTATTTATTTATAATTCTGGCTGCTCAACAAATGGCAAGATCAGACAGATTTGCTATGGAGTCTCCCTGTAAAACACCAATATTATGAAGTGAAAGGTGTCCTTCTGTGAGGTTCCACCATAACTAAAGTACTGTGTAGCATTTAGGGCCCACAGGAAGCATCACAGGCATTTAATGTTTTTGCAAGCAGACTTGTTCAGAGCAAAATTGGGTCTGGATACAACTTTTATTACTTTAAGTTTTCGACTGATTTGCAGGAGGGAGATATGTAACTGTCTCAAACAGCCATAGGTTAAAAAAATCAAGGAAAAGATATTCTGCTTTGTCACACATATTCCATTGATATATGAAGTAACATACCTTTGTGAAGCAGGTGCATACACTAATGGGAGCTTTAACTGTTGATTTCTCTGTTTCTGTCACCATTATATTATTACTTAATCACAGCTTTTTGTGTCAAATTTACCCAAGAGTATTTTTAATAGAAGCATAAAAGAAATTCAGTGCTGGGTATGAAAAGAAAAGGAATTGGGGTCCAGTCTCTTTGGCAAATATTCCATAACAAGGTAATTCTTTAAAGGCATTTCAAATAGTTCTGAGAGAATAAAACAAATGCTTCAGCGTAATTTTAGTCTTTCAGATAAATACACAGTTAGATATGATTTACATTAGGTGATGTTAGTTCACATATGAAGATATGTGAAGCATTCCCAAGGAGTAAGAACAGGTCTGTATAAATGAAGAGACTTTTAACAAGCTTATGCTCTCCCCCATTAAATAATAAACCAGAAATAATGTGCGTTAGAGCTTTTGTGATATGTTTGAGAGCCTTTCTTACAAATTATGAATAAAATTAACTGCTACTCATTCTCATGCATGCTATCAAGTTTTTAGACACCAATATATCAAGGTTTTTCACATGACAGCATACTAATATATGTATATCATTAACATTCACAAGACACAAATGAACACATCTAAGAACAAATAGGTAACTGATTTATAGAAGAGTTAAGAAAGTAAATTGGATCATTATGAATACATCTATTTTTGGATTTGTGAAATAAAAATTAGAAATGTCCTATTAATGAAGCGTGGGAAGAATTTTCTTGCTACATAATTTTATTAAATAAAGTTTGTATTTGCACATATCACAGAATCATTTAGGATGAAAAAGACTGCCAAGATCTTTGAGTCCAACCTTTAACTGATCATTACCTCGTCAACTAGACCATGGAACTAAGTGCCATGTCCAGTTGATTCTTGAATACTGCCAGGGATGGTGAGTCCACCACCTCCCTGGGCAGCCCATTCCAAAGTTTAACATCCCTTTCTGTGAAGAAATCCTTGCTGATGTCCAGCCTGAACCTCCCCTGGTGCTACTTAAGACTGTGTCCTCTCATCCTGTCATTAGCTGCCTGGAAGAAGAGGCTGAACCCCACCTGGCTACAGTCTCTTTTCAGGTGGTTGTAGAGGATTGATAAGGTCTCCTCAGAGATGTCTTTTCTCCAGGATAAAGAACCCCAGCCCCCTAGATATGCTTATTCCTGGCATCCCTTAATACTATTTAAGATTCACAAAGAGCAAAACAGTGGTGGGAACTATGGTAAGTTTGGGTTTTTTTCCTGAAAGGCAGCATAGCAGATAAATGAATGGGCAATAGTGAATCTTCCCAACCTAATAAAAAAGCCTTTCTTCAATTGATTCATTCCTTTAATGTGAGTGAAGATGTTCCAGTTGAATAAAGACTGTTGGAACGGCTCCCCTTTGACAGCAACATGTCCAAGAGAGCTCTCCTTCAATGCTGCCATAATGAAAATATGGTTTCTTTTTGGCACATCTAATTATCTGTTCATACTTTACAAACCATTCTGAGAGCATTTTTTTTCTTTATGGTGGCACCAGAGACATTTTTCTAAAAATGTTTAAAACTATGTGCCTCTGATACAGAATATGGATATCATTGTGATACAATCAAAAATTATGCTCTACAACATGGCTTGTATCAGTACATCATAACTTGTGTTTATAATACAATCAACCACTCTACCTGGTCTTGACCATTAAGGTTGCCACTTCTATTTCAAATGAGAAGCAAACACGACAGATGAGTCAGGAGCAAGCCTCATGGCCACTTGCTTCCTGAACTTTATATTTGCAGAAATAAAAGATGCATGGATGTTAGAATTAATGAGATGTCCAGTCTAAATGCAATCACTAAAATTAGAAGAAAAAATAGGAAGCATGTATGATGTAATGGTCTGTTATTTTTTCCCACTTGCTCTCCTGCACTGACTTGAATGGTTTGTGTAATGAATGATAATTTTATTTTAATGTTATTATCCATTTAAATAGAGAAATGGTATTCTCTGCTTATTCATGTGTGTTGCTTATAGGAGAGTGAAACATTCAGGGTTAAAGGTGTGGTCTATGTCTTCAAGATTTCTTGACCAGACATCCATATCAATATATGTGCATTGCTGTAGGTAGGGTCCTCCTCTTTTAAGACATAAAAATTTCTCAATGAGAAGACCAGAAAACCCCCAGAAAAATACAGACAAAATGAAGGTCTCAGATTTTAAGAGGAGTGTAGTTTTGGAATTTTTTTCTACTTCTTTTGTTATAACCACATATACCTGACACAGGTACAGTATTGATTTTCCTGCTGGTGGTGAAGCTGGCTTTTTGTTCATCTAGTGGTTGTGTTACCTTAAAGCTGCATGCCAGTTTGTCAAAATCAATTCTCTTTTGATTTTTGCAACAGCAGAGATGGGTCAGCTAACAAATGACAAAGAGCCCTATTCATGACAAAGCGATTGTTACATTACAAGTACAATTTTGTAGGAATTTAACAAAAAAAAGCACGAGAACACTGTTTTACTGCATCATTTACTGTCTCACATGATTTCTCAGACCTCTCGAATGTCCATAATGCAGTGTTCAGACTAGACTAGTCACCTTCTTAAAGAGAAACACACTAGGTTCAATAGTGTATATTATATTTTTTCAATCAAAAAAAAAGGTTCTTAATTTAAATGTATTTCCTAAAATTTTGCAATAAATTCAAAAACACCTTAACTGACCAAACAAAAGTTGCTCCACATTACTCACAAGATTATCTTCTATTTATTTTAATTATTTAGAACTAACTATACAGGTGAGGGAGGAGATCACTGATTCAGTATGTCAACTGGGCATATCTTCTGTTGAGAAGCTACAAATGCCCCTTGAAAAGCTGGCTTGACTGCTTTTCAGCTCAGAGAGAATCAAGATCTGCTTGATAATTTTGCAGAGATTTTTACCAGCTCAGTGCTGACAACTGACGCAAATGTATGAATTAGAGGGAGGGTATGAATTAACATTTTCAGGAAACAAAATTTTAAAGCTGACATTTTTTCCTAAATGAGAGCTTGTATTTGAGCAAAACTGAGCTCACACAGACCATAGATATCTCTCTTTGTAGACATTTATCAGATGAATGGCAAATCTGCACATAAAAATCCAGTTTAAACACTTCAACTTAGACACAAACATAAATGTGAAAGTTTTCCATGGAGTGGGAGTGTCCTTACTCGTATCCATATGTGGAACATCCTGGGCAGCTTTAGCCTTGTTGTACTGCGATAGTTACACTAAAGTTTGGAAAACTGGTGAAGCTGGTTGGAAGCTTTTGTTTTGGAGTAGCTTTTGGATGCCACAGAGTTTAAAGAGTTACCCTTGTGATCTCTATTTTCAACAGCCTGGTGTAGTGTTTTAGGAAATCAAGGCTTGAGCAAGCTGATTGAGCTAGGTCCCTGTTCCTGATGGTTAACTTTTGTCTCCAGACGAGATATTGTCACCTACTCGATACCTAACTAGTAGCACAATTGTGCCTAAGACTGGCATGTTTGGCAGAGTTTTCTGCCTAGGAAGTCCTTTAATCAAGTTTTCTTGAGCTTTTTTTCTCCAGCTGAGATTTTTTTTCTTTAAAGAATGATCAATATTTACTTAGCTGTAATGTGGGGCAGTAAAGACTTTCTTGTTATTAATTTGTCTGAGAGCAGTTTATAAATATTGCTAGGTTGGTGAAGAATACTTTTGGAAGTATTGGAGGGGAGGCATACAGCTTCTGGCAGGAGGCAGCCTCCAGCTCTGTGGGCTGTTTTGCAAAGTCTTTTCCCTCTCAAAATGGTCAAAGGGTTTCCAAGTGCAGATTTAGCTCTCCCCATCTGCACTGGTGGGTGGCCAGAACACATTTCTTGGACATGTAACATGACGGGGGCTGTGGGACATGCTGGCACCCTCATTGAAATTGGACTGCATCTACCCCAAATGTTCTCTATCTCCAGAAGTCCAAGGATAGGGCAACTATTAGACCACTCTGGGCTTGTTCTTGTCAGGGCTTTTTTAATTGCTGAGCAACTCAAAAGAGAAGCAATTGCTGTTCGTCAGTCAAAGGGCATAAAAATGCAAACAGTGACAGTATTATGTCTGTATGGATGTATGATTTGCATTTAGATTTATGGAAATAGCTATGGAAATTTTGTTGGCACTTGGCTTTGAGTAGGTTACTGGTATGGCTCAGGGAGCTGCAAAGTTTGAAAAGACATATTTTAGTAAGTTCCTTTAGTCACAGAAGTAACTCTTGTCTGCTTAGCCAATGAAATTGGTCACTATTCCTCTTAATTTTTTTTTGCAAGATGTTAAACAACTTCACCCAGTTAGATTCTCAAACCTGTTTGGTTTTATACGCAGCAGTATCAAACATGCAGGTGGTTTGTTTGTTTTTTTTTTTTTCCCCATGTGTATATTCTTGTGTGTTTTAGTTTATATGCACAGAAACATCAATTTACTGATCTGTTCTTCAGGGGGATTAGGCGTCAGTATCCAGGACCATGTTGGGACAGCCTTTTCACAGCTCTTTAAGCACAGAATAAAAAGCCTTATTGATTCTACTGAAACACATAAGACATGGCTATTATTATTACATATCCATTTATCCTCTGGTGTTACATTTGTCTTACAGACAACACTCTTTAACTGAGGTGTTGTCCAGACATTTAGCAAAATTCATTGCTCCAGGAGATGTGCTACTATTTGTGCACTCTACTTCAATCTTATTCCTGATATGAATGGGAATATCACATTAACTTCATTTGCAACAGACTAAGCCTGCCAGGCTTGGTTGAATATATATTTTAATGTTCCTTTGGGAATTGTACAGCTTTGATGTGCCTTTTCCTTGGGACTAGTTTAAGGTCGTAATATCTACCAGTATTAAGTCACAGTCGATGCATTCCCTTTGACTATTAAATATTTTCTGAAATGCTTAATAACATTTGTTTCTTCTCTAACAAAATGTCCAGGTGCCATTCCTTTTCTATGGCACACAAGTGAATCAACTTGGGATCTGCATGGTGCAGAGATTCTGGGAGTTTATAAGGGCTTTTTTTTTTTCTCCCAGCAGTCTCCTTCTGGGGAGTTTGTTGGTTTGCAAGCTATAATGAGTAGTAGGTTAAAAGAAAAGGGCATTTTAGTGGAGGAGGGAATTAAAATTCAGCAGCCTAATATCAGCAGTAGTTTATAACAGGGCCTTATAAAAGGCAGCTCTGTGTCTTTTATTTTTGTGTGTGCACTTTTATTTCCTTTGATATCAGCAGGGGAATTTTCTCTGCAAGACCCATTCCCATCTCACTTTTCTGCTTTCAGATCCCTGCTGCTCAGGGTTTTCTCCTTTCATTTTGATATATGTTATATTCTTCAACCTTCCCACTTGAAGGTTGTAGGAAGCTCGACATTGCCCTTAAAATAGAGAACACAACTGACGTCAAAACTTCTTCAAGGAATAGCCCTGTTTTTCATATATGTTGAAAAGAATCCTTCCACTTACTGGGAGGTCTTGGCAGTGGTTGAGGTGAAATCTTCAGGACATTTCACTATGTCTAATGAAAATTGTACTAGAAAGGTTAACTTGCTGCTTGCAGTTTCATTTGTACCATATCTTTAACAAGAATGCATTTGTGTATTGTATAATTACACAATAATAAGACAAAATTATGGGTTTATGTTTATACATCTATCTCTAATGCTGTTATTGATATTTAAAAATATGTTGTAATGAATTGCTGCTCAGATCTTTGCCTTCCATGAAACGTGGCAAGCTCCCTAGTTTAATTTGAAGTCAGCTCTTTTCTGTGCTTCCAAGGGTAGACTAAAAAACCAGTAAAGTACTTCTGCAAAGTGGGGAATTTCTTTCTAGATGCTGATGATAGTGTGGTTAACACATTACAAACATAAATGGGTTTAACCTCCCATGCCAATTCCCCCAAACTATTTCCTGGCTCTTCTTTGGCTTTTTGGTGACCCCAGGGTGGGCTGGGAAGCAGCATGCCAGAGAGGAATGTGGTTATCCCACACAACATCCAGCAGTGGCCTCCGGTGCATTTCTGGCTGTTACAAATAGATGGCACTTTTGACTTGTACTAGAGCAATTCAGTTGGAAGGATGCAATGCCTGAAAAAACCCCACTTGCTGGGGTTTTTGTAAGTCAGGCACATATTTGTTATTACTTATATAGGGGCAAAAGAAATGAGGCAGATTCAAATAGACTGCCATGTATATCTCAGGCAATGAAAGCTTAAAAAAACTAAACACTAGAATGGGCAAATCAGGTACATTTATAACATATTTTCAGACTCATCCTCTGGATTTTGAGGGCAAGGTGGAAGAGAATTATCTTTTAATAGTGAGTTGCTTTAAATGTGAACGAGGCAATTGCCACAAAAGTCTCTTATTTGCTGCTTTTCTGGTCTACACGTGTGCACGCAGAGACACACATACACACGGGGGAAAAAATCAGCCTGTTGTCTTGCAAGTGTTACTTATCATATTAATTAAAATCTGGTGACACGATAACACCAGCAGCTGTGTGGGAAAGCGAGGGAAATTAACAAACGTTTGATTTGTTGTGTTGCTAATGTGACACTTATTATACAGGTCACAGTAAAACAATACCTCAGCCAAAATATGCTAATACTGGTGGAGAACTGTTGCAGTTGTAAAAACATTGATGTTTATTATAATGAGACAAAATAGCACATTACCTTTAGCAGAGTGAATTGCTGCTTCTCAGGGCAAGCATAAAGTATCTCTGAAGGTTTAATAATTAAAAAAATCCCAAAACCACAGAGACGGAATAAAGTGAAATTGTTATACATATAAAGCCAGTAAAAAGAAAACAACCTCATGTATGAAAAGGATGTAAAGCTCTTAGAAAGCAAAATATGTAATTTCTAGCGGAGACATTAAATGGAGCATACCTACAGCTTCTTCATTTAACATTCCAAGGAACTTTATTACAAGAACAAAAGAAAATTGTTTAGTAAGTTATGCTATAAAATACCTGTAGAACTGGAAATGTAATTACATTTAAAAATGGATGTATTAACTGCTCTTTTTCCCCTGAGGAAAACTAATATGTAAACTTATTTTTAGTGGTGATTTATATCCAATCAACCCATTTGATGACATTTCTAAACAAAGACCTTTGGACTTTAAATAATTATTCCCATGCAATTGTTGGATCACATATAATTGCTTGCTCCTTAGTATGTCTTCACATATTTAATTGCACTATAGTCTGGATCTGAAAGCATTTTCTATATATAGATACATAAATAAATTTACAGAATTCAATTCTGAAATAGGAGAAATTCTTCCCACAATTGAAGTAAAATTAAGAGTATGCATTCAGCATTTTGCAGCTATTTACATCTTAACAAGAATAATTTAATTTTTACCTTTTCAAAGGTTTCTTTAATTTTCAGGCTATTTTCCCAATTTTGTATCATATTTTTGAGCCCAAGGAAGGAATTTTTTTTTTTTCCTTACTGTTGTTTTGATCATTTTACTGAAATGGAGTGAAGTCAACCATTTGTTTGACAGTCTTTGACAGCAGATTATGTAGATTTTGCCTGACAGAACAGTAGTCATTCGGAACTGAATTCCGAGTGAGCAGCCTGGATCAGAGGTCAGCCTGCGGGGTACAAATGGGGAACAGATATTTCACCTTGCCATATGAAAGGACACAAAAAAAGCAGACAAATCAGGAACTGGTGAGAACTAAAAGGTTAAAGCAGAGTTGATGCAATTACACAATATTTATAGCCTAAGATTGTGCTAAAGTCCTTTTGAACCTCCTGCCCCTCCAGTTCATGGAGGAAGCGGGCTCTGATTTGGAAGCATTCCCTGAAGAAGTGTAAGTGCATTCTTTGAAGATCTGCTCTGTGCCAAAATGCTAAAATATATCTGTCCTCACTTACATTTCCCATCATTCACCTTGGTTTCAGTTTCAAATGGGTATCAAAGTACCTATGTGCACATGCCAGAAAATAGTTCCCTATCACTCCCGTTTTTCAG
>VZRH01007068.1:202143-298147 GCA_013397555.1 Urocynchramus pylzowi | reverse complement strand
AACAAACCCAGAAAAGTGTTCTATATTTAGTCCTAACTGGACCATGACAGAAATTGAACCGATTTTCAAATATTTTAAGCTCTTAACAAAAAACTTTTTTTTTTTCCTTTTAGTGATCACTATTAGTAATTACATATACAAAACAAAACTTGCATGAGCATTTTAGTTGGAGATTTAAAAAGATAATAAATACTAGATCAAAAAGGTGGCTTGTTTTCATTTTTTTACTTCTGAATTACTTTTAGTTGGAGATCACTTTCAGAGAAACATTACTGTAACATTTCTTACTTAGTCTTATCTATGACACTCATTGTTTTATTAATGTTGGCCAAAAAAAGAAAAAGTCAAGGAAGAAGAGGTTAAAGAAATTCCAGAAAATGATCAAGTTCTGAGGGCTTTTTTGGAGAATCTGTATAAATTAGATGGAGCTTTAGTGAAAATCTCCACCTTATACAAGTATAAAAGGATGTCTCAACATGTTCAGAGAGGTTAAGGATACCTGAATCAATAACGAAGATGCCAAGAGAACAATTTAAATCTACTAAGTAACTAAAATCCTAAAACCATTATGTGGGGAAAAAAGAGAGAGAGAGAGAGAAAAGAAAACACTTAAGGCTGATGAAATATCAAGGTTTATTATTCTATTAGACTTTGACAATGAAATGAAATACACAGACCTTTAACAATGTTATTAAAATAAAATTTCAAAGCTTGATTTTTCAATCATGCAGTCAAAGAAAGGAAGACATTTTACAGTCATATCCTGTAGAGTATAGGAAAGTTCTCTGTCAAAGCTGTGTAACATTTTGATTAAGTGCTTGATAGATTATAAATATAAGTCAGAGCTAGCAAGACACTGTAATAAATGGATCGTCTAAGAATGACTTGTGATCAATTTCAAATCACAGAAGTGTGTGATATACTCATTTCTTCCCTCCACATACTCTTCTTCAATTAAATGTATGTTGTTTTGCCTGTCTGTAGATGTTCAGTGTAGAAATGCAGACCTGTGCTTGTATAAATATATGTACACATGCACGGATATACACATACATATGTTTGTTCATCCACGTCTCCTTATATACAGTTTCAAGTAGAGCCTTCTCTTCCACAAGATTTTTTGTTTTGGTTTGGTTTCATTAATATTATTTTGCATGTCATTAGACTATTTAAATCAGTGGGATCCTGCCATGGATGGCTTTTGGACGAGCAGACCAGACCTGAAACCCACTGGCAATTCCACAGGAAGTCAGTAGCAAATGCAGTGCTGCAGAAAGAGGAGTGGAGAGCCATTCCTATTCAGTTACTGTGAGGAACAAAATACTCTGCTTTTTACTGCTGTGCCTCATTATCACTGCAGCATAACTTTGTAAGAATTTTTCTAAGGGAAAAATATTTTGGTGTGAACCGAGCACTAGCTTATTCAGTGCTCTCAACTTTTGTTACCAGTACTGTTCATTGAAATAATATAATTTATTGATACAATTTAACCTCTCTCATATGAATTGTTTGAAAGCAACCAGTCTCTTAAGTACTATTGATCTGTGCTCCATCCTGATTTTAATGGTCCCTCTTGTAATACTCTCTCTGGAACCCACTCTATTTGTCCCTAAGTACTTTAATCTAAACAATCACAATTATATGTATTATAAATATACTCCATGTAGTATCTAAAAAATTTGACTCTTAGCTGCAATTAACTTGTCATTATCTTATTCTGAACTGGAAGAAGCCAAAATGACAAGAAATTACTAGAGAAAAAAGAGAAAATTTCCAAAGGGTTTATCTAATACTGGAGAGACAGTTTCCAGTGAAAGTTATACCACACAGCATGTTTTAAATGCATATATTCAATACCATAATAAGTTTACAGTCAATTGATGATTCATAGGTCACTGGTCACAAATTATAATCTAAAATTACTTTCTTATGAATAAGCTCCAAAGCTATGCAGTGTTTTCATATACCAGGATCTTTACAGTTCATTGGGAAAGATTCTTTATCAATGCAAGCCTGATAAATTTGGGAAAATGTTAACTTTTATTACTAACATTTGTTTGTTTAGTTTACTCTAACATGTTGTACAGTGTATTTATAATAAGCTTTAGGCCAGCAATAATAGGAACTTTCCTTTTGAAATGTCACAAATGTGCCATTCCCTTTAATTTTTCAGATATATGGGAAGTGGTGATAGAAAGAGGGGGGAGTGCCATTCAAAATATGCAATTTGGGGTTTAGGAAGAGTTTTTTAAAAGACCAATTTCCATATATCAACACTTCTCAGTGAGTTCCATGAAACATTTTGATATGATTTACCAAAAACAGTTTTTGCATCAGGAACATTACAGTAGCTAATCTGCATCTGTAAAGAGTGGGAAATGGAATCACATTAGATATAAATGTAATGCAAAAAAAGAAAAAAAGTTAATGCAACATTATGGTAGGAAATTTAAATGTACAATAGTGAGGATATTCAAAGTTATGGTTCCCACAGCAACAGCAATTCAATTTATTTACGTTGTAGCTTTATATATGTTTTATTCCTTAAAGGAAAACGGATTCATTTTTTCTCAACTACATAGGATAACATTTACACATCAGGTAACATTTGTCTCTGAGATGAAACTGTGAACACCAAAGATATACATTCAGTAAAACTGGGTATTTCTGACTGTAGCCAGGGAACTACCTTTCTCATTGTAAGATGAGAGAAATTTGAAAGAAGGGTATTTAAAATAGTGTGCAGTAATTCAATGCAGTTAACTCTTTAATTGATGACTTGTCATGAGATTTGCTGGAAGGGCTTGAATATTTCAGCTAGAATTATTTGAATTCTAAACATTGAGCTTTTGCTTAAATATTAAATGCTCTTGGTTATTTTGCATTTTACTTGATTGGAGACTTTTTAATGTGTTTTCTATTGAACTATTGTGCTGGTGGGATCATCTACGATATAACCTTTCAGCAAAAATGGTGAATTGTATTACAAGCTTCAGAAGAACCTACTAAACTGATTTCATCTCTCTGTTCTAAAGATAACAGATGAGAAATAACCAAAATGCTAATTATGTGTATTTGGCTGCATGCTTCACCATAATATTTGGCTTATAGTAATGAAACAGGAATCTCATTTCCATTTCACTTTCTTTGAATAAAATTAACTCATTACAAACCTAGCGTATCCTGCCATTAGGCTATTCTCATGTGTATCATTACTCCAATGTGGACCCTGAACCTTCAGATTCCCCCACTGCAGACTTCTAACAAGTGGCAATGCAATTGTTAACCTCTTTTTGGGTACCAATCCCTACAGAGATGCTTAAAGCACTCTTGGCTACTAAGCTACATTCAGAAACCCCAACTTCTGCCTGTAGCTATGGCACACAGAAGCAGTGCAGCTGTTAGTAACGGGATAACGGAAGCATTTCCATTTTATAGATGAAGGTTTGAATTACAAGGCATTTGATTATCGTTTCTCCCAGGGGAATTTTGCCTTTAGTAGGAAATCCATCATGCTGGAAATGCCACAATATTTCTTAGAGCAAGATAGGTTAGGGCTTCTTTGATGTGAAAGAGGTACTAGATAGTGGTGCTGTGTTTAGAAATAGAACAAAGCCAAGCCACAGGTTGGGTCATTGTCCTGCCATCAGCTGTAGTGTGCACCCTTGCATTGACCAGGGGATAGTACATTCCATAAACTATTCCTAATGGGAACTCTGATGTAGGGGAGGGAAGGTTTACCCCATAAAGGTGACTTTTGTCATAGCATGTGGTCCTTTTAACCATCAGCATAAGCATCTCCTGCTCACCTAACATGCTTAGAATATCAGAGAGGGTTTGGATCTGTCTACGCTATTAAACTGTGTGTGTTTCTAGAGGTCATTCCTGGTCCTTGGGCCAAGTAAAACACAGCACTTTTTGCCCACCCAAACCCTCTTAGATTTAACTGAGAAATAAGCAGTTGGCGCACCTACAGAAAAAGGCGGGAGATAAATTAATGATTTTGTAGTGTTGACTAGTTCTAGTCCTCACAGTGCTTTAACTAGCAGCGGGCTTGTGTGCTAACAAGCCAAAGGATGGTGAAAAATGTGGTGTCATGAAAGTAGTTACTTGGTGCAAATGGGATTTTCATAGGTTCTGGAGCCTGTGAATTTTGGTGGCTAGCACCTGGTGGCTAGGTGGGCTGTGAAGAAAAGCGTTGTTCTGAGGCCATTGCACAGTAGCTGTCTTGATGTCTGGTCTAATGCTTTAGCATGCTGTGCTAAACTAAGCCCTGGACTTTCTGTGATGTGATCTACCTAAAATTGTGTTTATCAGAGTTGTGCCTGTAAATCTTTGTATGCATGTATTCTGACAAATAATATATGAAATATTCTTTGAGTGACCTATACACACAATGGAACTGAAATTTCTGGATTGTTTGTTTATATTCTCAGCCCTAAAAGTATTTTTTTCCTTGCGAATAAGACTTCCTATTTTTAGACCAAAGTAAAAGCATATTCATTTTTCATTACTCATCATCATACTCCTTAGTAATTTTTCTGTAGGAAAACAGTCATTTCACATAGGGATTAAAAAAGGTTTTCACTTGAGTTTCAGTCTTGCAGAATGCAAGAAGGAACATTTTGAGTGAGAAATGCAGAGACTTTTCCACTGGTAAATCAACTCTAAAAACAGCAGACAAGTCTTCTAAGAACCCTGCAACACAGTAATTTTGGAGAAAACAGAATGACATTATGAGTGAAAATCTATGCTTATCTGAGTGTGATAAATTAGAATCATAGCCAACTGCATGGTTCTGATTGTTTCCACAGAATGTTTACTATTAATTAAAAATCACACACATGATGTGTGATACCATATGAATATTAGTTGAAAAATCTACTAGGCTGTAATAAAAATGAACACATGTATAATTCTGTTACTTGGTAAGACATTCTAAAGGCAGTGAAAGATCATGAAAAATACAATTTTTTGAGAAAGACAAAGCTTCTAAATTATGTATCTAGAGATTCCTGAACCAGTAATCTTCAGCGTAGACTTAAATCCTTTAAAATTCTGAAGTTGTAAAGATAAACCCTCAAGATAGAGAAATAGGTTAAAAATTAAAATTAAAACTAATTTTAATTCTACAGATTTTACAGAAAACCACTGAAAATGTTATGAGCTATTATGGACTCATTTACAGCATCATCATGTATATGGCAATAGAAAAACATTTGTTATAGCTCTATGAAACTCACAGAACATGTTTCAGAGAAGCAAACATACATATTGTTCTCTTTTTCCTAATAATTTAACTTTATCTGTAAGAGAGAGTTCTGTATTTCTTCCAGCAAAATATCGCTTCTGGATTAGGAAAATGAGTTGAGACAGAAAACCATGGTTAATCAGTTTTAAAAATTAATATTTTTTAAAGTCATAGTCTAAAGCGATATTTGGGATTACTGGAGTTTTCAGGCATTTCCACATAGATGAAATTTCCTTGTCTTTGAAGATACCAGTCAGAAAACCATGGATAAAAATACAAGATTGTTCAAATTTCCCTGGTTACAAATAATAGTATTTTATTATTAAAATAATAATGGTGGGTTTCTGCTTTCCCCGGTGCCTTATGAAGGGGTGCTCTTTACAGAGAAATTGGTGTTGCTGAATCATCTAGCAGGAGTCACCCTGTGGACTTCATTCATAAGGAGAGGGAATGAGTGACTGGAGTGTTAATGCAGAGGATTTGGTTCAAGGCAGTTTGGGGAAGGAAGGAGTGCAGAGGGAACCCACAGACACCAAGACCCAGACTTGCCTGGAGCCAAGCAGGGATCCTGGGAGCTGTCACAGGCTGACATTTATGGCAGTGGCACTACCCCTGTTGCAAGGACTGGGGAGCAAAGGCCACACAGAGGCTTTTGCTTGTTTTCCACAAAAGCTAAAGCAAACAGACTGCCTGCTGGAGATGACAGGGAGAATCACTCCTATTTTTGAAAAGGATAGAAAGGAAAACCCAGGGAACTACAGATTGTGAGACTCACCTCTGTGCCTGCCCCAGCTGACAAGGGCAGACTAACCTAAGTCATCTATCTAGATTTTTGCAAGGCCTTCAGCATGGTCTCACGTGACATCCTTGTTTCTGAATTGATTAGAATTTGGGAGGTGGACTTTGGTGAATGAGTTGGCTGGCAGCCAGAGAGTTTTGGTCAACAGCCCTATGCCCAGGTGGAGGCCAGTGATAAGCACTCAGGATCTGTCTTGGTTCTTTTTAATAGCTTCTTCAGTAACAAAGACAGTGGGATTGAGTGCACCCTCGGCAAATTTGCAGATGACATGAAGCTGAACAGTGCAGTTGACACAACAGGAGGATTGAATGCCATTCAGAGGGACCTGGACAAACTTGAGAAATGGGCCCACAAGATCCTTCTGAAGTTCAACAAGTCAAAGTGCAAAGTGATATGCCCAGGCTGGGGGAATTCCAGACATGAGCGCAGACTGGGAGATGAACTCATGTTGCCCAGAGTAATTGTGGATGCTCCATTCCTGGAAGTGTTCAAGGCCAGGTTGGATGGGCAGCCTGGTTTAGTGGGTGGTATCCCTGCCATAGTGGGTAGGTTGGAACTAGAGGAGTTCTAAGGTCTCTTCCAAACCAAGCCATAGCAAGCAGAATGAGGACAGAGAACAGCATAAACCAAACAAACCAAATGCACACCATAAAAGTAAAAGAAAGATGATATACCTGTAAAAGTATTGATTTTAGAAGACCAGGTACAGCTCAAGCTCTGAAACTTCAGAGGCAAATTTTGCAGTTTGGTACAGGAGATTAGCTGAGAGGACCATAAGTCTCTATCCTAGAGTTCACATTTCTAGAGGCTGGAAGAAATAAGTCACAACGATTCTTAGCTGCATCACTCCCGGTATTCCTTCCCTTGGCCCTAATGCAATCATTAATTTTGGACACCTGTTGTCCCAGGGGTTCCTCAGGACAACTTCACTGCAAGAAAGATCTGTTTGCTTTGTGAGTGTCTTCTGTATTTCAAAACATAAGGACTTAATCATAGTGGATTAGCTTGCACCTAGCACAGCTCTCCCCCAAGGGTCTCCCTCGAGTCAGGGAAAACCTCGGGTAGATCATGGTCATTTTAAATCTGATCAATCTGGAATGCCAGTCGCATTCTCAGTATTGTGATAGCAACACTTAGCACTACAGTGTGTTTACTAGTGTCTAATCATGAGAATCAGAGAAGTGAGATGTATAAATTGGTGTATGTTTGCTATTGGTTAATAAAAGGTACGGAAGTTCCATGGTTAGGCTGGCTATCAGACTGTTTGTGGTGAATTTAAGTACACTGGAAGACTCTGCACAACCAACATCTGAAGAAAGGGTGGGTAGTTTTAGAAGCCTTGATGAAGCCAAGATGAAGCTTTTTGTGTTTTGCTTTCAGGATTCCCAGTTTGCCCTGGGGTACTCATCTCTGTTGCTGGACAGAGATGCCTCCTTGCCTGTCTTTAAATTCTTTCAACATATTTCTGCCAAAATATGAATATCAGCAAAGTGGCCACTGGTATTTCCCCCATTTGCATGAGCAATTTCAAAGCCAAACAAAAAATGTTAACTATTAGATGAACCGGGAACTCAGTAGTTTTGGATGACACAATCATTATTAGCAAATTACATATTTGAATTTATCTTTGGAGGTCAGGATAGATGACCCAAATATTTTTGGTAGATGGAAGAAGGTCCATCTTTCTGGTCTTTCAGGATTTATTATTAAACATCTTTATCTCTAGATGAAAACTGTAATTTCATATTTTCCAGTTGGCAACTATACACTTCAGATTGATTCATCATAATTTCTCCAGATATTTTATTTTCTTTCTGTACTGGTTGTAAGCCCCTGCCTGTGACATTTTAGGAATGAATTTTATCAGTTATGCTAAAGATTTTACAGATATTTTGGTTCATATTTTCTATGTTCATAACCTACTTTAGGGTCTGTCTCCATGGCTCAGTCTTAGGTAACCTGTCACACTGACTTAAAAATTATTGCTCTGAAATCAGCCATTCCTGAATTTTTTGGGATGGAAACAGTTAATATGCTGCAAGCACAGGAATAGTGCTTGTCCCATTAAGTTCAGCCTGTCCAAAGTGCTAGTGAAAATCTAAAGCCAAGAAAACTTTTCTTCTTTCCAGCTATTGTTTAGAACTTGCTGTTGACAGTCCTTTCCAGATTTGAAAAAATACTCAGTTTTCTTGGTTTCATTCCACTGACCATACAATTAACCTACTTGGATAGTGTCTTTCTTTGATTAATAACTTCTTATTTTATCACTGCAATGCATAATTGTATTTAGTTTCACAGTGTTGGTGGAATTTCCCTTGAAAATATTCTGAATTTTTGAAGTCTTTCCAGAGGCAGGAAGGACTACACATGCATTACATTATAGATATTCCCCCTGTGCCCTTTATTTTGGTATGAACTTCTGTGGGCCTGCCAGACTCTTCAGTTGTGAAGTAGCATTTCAGTTTTTGCTATCTTTTTCTCTTGTCCTTCTAAAAGGAGCTGGATTTCTTTTTTTTACAGTAAAGGCAAGCATCCACTCCCAAACCCATTTTAAACTGATCTGTTAGAAAATTATTAAGGTACATGTGAGATCTGTGCATAAATCTAATGCATCCTGTGCTTTTTACAGCCTACCTAGGTTTGGCTTATTACAGTATTAGAAACTTCAGACAAAACTGCATTTCAGATGCAATCAGTTATATCCTTGGCCTGGGACAATGGTTCAGAACCAATTAATTCTAAGTTTACAACCTTATTTAAAGGAGTAGATATCTTCCTAGCATTAATAATTCTGCCCAACATTTTAGATAAAACCATATTTTTAAACAGAGTATGGATAGGAATATTTAATTAAAAAAACATAATAACAGTGTTATTTTTTTCCTTTTCAACAATTGTTTTGGCACTTGCTGTTGATAATCCTTTCCAGATTTGAAAATATACACATTTTTTTGTTTTGTTCTGCTGACCACACAATTAACCTGCTTGGATAGTGTCTGGTGTTGATAAATAACTTCTTGTTTTATCACATGAATGAATAATTTTATCTGTATAATTTTAATATAGACCAAACACAATTAACTATCTTTTATAATAGTAGTGATCTTATATGTCAGTATTTAAAAGAGTATTTAGAATTTCAAGACTTTTTACAGCCCTTAAAAACTCATATTAAACCTGTTCACACACAGTCAGAAACTGATGATGATAGACCAAACTCCTACTTTAAGCGGCAGTAGAAAAACTCTCTTTTATCTTTCATTTTTCAAGTCTTTATTTCAAAAAGGGTTTAAGAACCTTATACATTGTCACTAGTCTAAATCAAGAAAGAAGTCCTTGAGCAATTGATTTATTTTACAAATAACTGCTGTAGAAATAGATTCACATATTATTACCAAAAAATTGGTAAAATAAAATTCTTTTACATTGGTGTAGCATTAAGAAGCAGGCATTATTTATTTGGGCAAATGCACAGGGGACATCCACCAAAATTGTGATGCTGACTATAGAAAACCTACTGTTTATATATCATATTTTACATAAGGAATGTCTAAATAAATTTCAGTTATGAAGAATGATGTCTTTTGCCACACAATGACTGCTGCAGAAGGAAGTTCAGCACCTCTTGGCTTTTACCATGTAAAATCTGCATCTTTGAAAACTAGTTTTCTGGGGGAGGGTGGTATCAGCAATGGGCCCACACTAATGGCAGCCAACCTGTGGTAAGACCCTTTTCTTTTCCTTTCTAGGAAAAAGAATCAACTCTAGTGGTCCAAAATACTTCTGCCAGCTGAATGTACAGACATAAAATATCTTCTCAGAAAATGTAACATTGGTGCTAACCTTGAAAACAGTTGTTCAGGCCATTTGGAACTAAACACTTGTAAAAAAGTGTTTTGTCACCAAAAAGCATTGTAAAATTTCTTCTTGTTTCAGAACCAGTTATTTGTATTCTTTTAAAAAGAGCTAATTCATTATTAACAAATTTAAAAGTTCGTTTTCACTTACAGAGTCAAAGCTGGGCCTGCTACTGGGTAGATGAGGTTGATAATACTGCTAGGGGCTAGGACATGGAGTCTAAGTGATGGGAAACAGTAGTGGAATTAGTGAGGAGAGAGGCACATAGTCAAAAGAAATGGTGATGTAAAGGACTAACTCCTTCTCCCACCCAAATGGTAAACCCTGTCTCAATCACTTGTGCATGGAGATCTCATGCCAGTGCATTGTTGAGGTGAAATTGGAATATCTATCTAGTGCTCAGGGCAATCTCTATTCTAATAGTATCATGTATGAAGCATCATGACAGGCTCCTCTCACACACAATTAGGTGTGTCAAGTGTATGTATATTACACTAGATTAAAATGCATACCCTATATTACAAATAAAGATACCACTTAGCAGCATGTATATGGGTATTATAGTGTAGGACTAACTAAATAAATATGCAGGCTGGGTGGACATCTGGAATTTAAAAAATAAAAGGACTGATGATGCTGAGGAATGCAAAACCTGTAAGTTCTGAAGAAGTCAGAAAAAATCAGCATCTCAAAACCCTAAAGTACAGAATCCTGGAAATTATTTTCTCAAAGTTGAGTGAGACATATAGACCAGAAATTGCTTCCAGGCCAAGAGAGAGATTAAAGTTGGCTAAAGATATGTGAATTAAAAGCAAGAGATGTTGGAAGGAAAGTTGAGGAGGAGAGTCTTAGGGTAGACAATAAAATAACGGCACAAGAGATTTTTAAGGGTAACATTTGAAGAAAGCTGATGAGGGAAATTAGGAGATAAACCTTATAGACCAAGTCTATTCCAGAGAAGCTTGTGGATTTTGAGAGAATTTGATGGTGGTAGATAAAAATGTAGAAAGTCAACAATAAGCCACAAGGACTTCTCCCAGTGGTGCTCTACTACTCCAGGCTCACACACATACAACCATGAAAGAAACCAATCAGTGTTAGTGAGGGAGTGTCACTGTTCTTACCATGCCTAGAAAGAGAACACAATGTTGGACCAAAGTAGGTCATTTAGACTTGTCATCAATTAGAATTGAGGAAATGCCACCTCAAACCTTACTAGTCAAGTCTAAAGAGAACTTGAAAGTTTAAACCATGGGAAAGGGGATTCATACAGAGGAGACATCCATGATTTTTATTGATACACCAACTGACTGATTTTTCCAACTGACTGCCTTGTCCCAGTCAAAACTTTTCTTTATGATGAACTTTCTTGGGATTTCAAATGTGTCTTTTCTGAATAACAGCAGCAGCTCCAGATCTCTGCTGAGTGTGCTAATGAAGGTGGCCCTGCTGCTCCTGCCTGCCATGCCAACCTTTCAGCTGGCTCTTCCAAAGCAGCAAAGGAACTGCTTGGAGACCAAAATGGGACCTCTCATTGTTAGAATACTTTGCCATTCTCTGAACATTTCCTATATTTATTGTATTTAACTTACTGTAGCTGTGATTACTGAGCACATGGAGAAATGAAGCAAGATGAATATTTTCTTCATAGCGGTAGGAATATTATGAAGTAATTTTCTCTTTTGTGTCAGGGGAGTGTGAGTTTTACTCAAGGAGTTTTTTCTCCAACCAAGGCAGTGACAGCCACAAAATCTAAATGAGCCTTTCTTCAACCTTTCTTTTTTCACATCTTTGAAATAACTGTTTCTTTCAGCTTGGAGTAATATCACTGTTCTAAGAGGATGAAGAGGGAATCAGTTCCCACTTCTAACCAGTTCCCACTTTCTGCTTCCCCTGCCCAGCCACCATGAGACTTTGGCTCTAAAGATCCCAAAGCTATTCTGACAATAGGGTTTCATCTTGAAACAAAAATATGGGTCTGTATAAGGAGAAAGTAATAAATGAAGATTGGTGGATTTTTTTTTCCTTTAAGTGCCTAGTATCTAATATAATTTTCGTGCCCTATGTTTCCTCCTCTGACTCATTTTTGGAAATTAGCTTCTAGCCCAATATTTATGGTTAGATACAGCTGCCTTTATAGATTATAACAGTGCCCTGTGTGCAGCTATCCAATATGAGGGCTTTCTTCCCCCTGCTTTTGAAGATAGTTGAAATTCCCATACAAACACTCTTTGACCTTCAAAGGCCTTCTACTCTAAACCCCCTGCAATACACAGGGAAATATTTAACTTGATCAGGTTTTTCAGAGCTGTGTTCAACCTGGCCTTTATGCTTACAGGGATGGGGCATCCACCACCTCACTGAGAAACAAGTTCCAGTGTTTCACCACTAGATTTGGAAAAAAAAAAAAGAGGGTATATCTAGCCTAAATCTGTTCTCTTTTGGCTTAAAAACATGACCTGACCACTTTTCCTGTCACTGCTAAAAAGTTTGTTCACGTCTATTTTACAAGCCCATTTTAGGTACTGGTAGGGTGCTGTAAGATCTCCCTGGAGCCTTCTCTTCTCCAGCTGAATAATCCCAGCTCTCTCAGACTGTCTTCATAGGAAAGTGCTCCAACTCTCAGACTGTATTTGTGGCCTGCTCCAAAACGTACACATCTTTCCTGTGCTGAGGGTCCCAGAGCTGGATGCAGCACTGCAGGTGGGGTCTCAGCAGAGAAGAGTAGAGGGGCAGGATCCTCTCCCTCACCCTCTTGGCCACGCTGCTTTGGATGCAGCCCAGGACACAGCTGGCCTCCTGTGCAAGGGCATGTTGCCAGCTCATATCCAGCTTTTCATTCACCAGCACCCCCAAGTCTTTGTTGGCAGGGCTGTACTCAATCCCTTCGTCCCCAGCCAGTATTGATACTTTATTACTGATTTTCTTTTTACTATTCTTTACTTAGTAACTCCCAATTTTTGGGGGAGGAATGGGAGAGTGGAGGAGATGGCAGTAAAAAAGGCCATTTGTCTTGTGGGAGCTTGTTAATGACTCATAGAAATGTGTGCTCTTATTGGGGAAAAGTGCTTTACCTGTAGTTAATCCTACAGAAATGTGGGGTGAAGTCCCAAGACTGCAATACTTATTTTACATAAAACATCAGGTTGCTCCTTAAATAGCGGTCCCAGAAGCGCAAGGCACTTTATTATCCATTAAGTTACTTAGCATCCACTATATTTTTTTTAAAGTTATTTTCCCAAGAGGAATTCCTAATATATGGTATTCCAGCACAGAGGAAAAAGAGCAAAGTATCTACAGCAAACAATCTTCTGCCAAATTTAATTCTTATAATTTAGGAAGTGTCATAATCAGCAGTAGGAATGCTGACAGATCCATACACCTCTCTAAATCTAAGATCTGTTCTGGACCTCTGGATGGACAACATGGCAGAGCTTCTTTGCTTTTTTTTTTAATGAGAAGGGAAAATACTTATTTCTATGCCTTCCCAGAATACTTCTACAGCAGTTATTTTTCTGTGTTGGTTTAGAGTGGGCAACTCTAGAGGCAGGCATGTGTATCAGAGGGGCAGGTGGGGAGTGGAGAACAGGAGAAGACAGACCAGGGACACTTACATCTTTTAGGCAGTGCAGAATCTCTGTAGAGAATCCTACTAGAAACTAAATACAAATGAAGGGATCTAGTACTAGATTATGTACCTCAAAAACAAATGGGCATCTTTCCAGTTACTCCTGAAAAAAAGGTAGGTGGAGAAGTGGTTATTCAAATTCCCTCAGATGTCTACCAGAAGTTGTTACTTTCTATAGATGTCATATTTGGCTGAAATGAGTCCTCTGCTCTGACTTGCCAGGCTCCCTGTGTGGGCTGTCTGATAGACACACAAGTCTGGTTGCTCAGAAGTGGACAAATACAGTTTCACAAGATTTCCTCTAAGGCAGAGGTGGGCTCAAAATTCTTATATTTTCCATGATGAGGCAAACAATCTAACATGATGAACAAAATATGAAGGGCAATAAATTCTGAAAATTAGAGAATTATTTATTGATTGTAATGGAGACATAGAGAGGAGAGCCTGAGCTTTACAAAATGAGTTGAGCAAAGGGGAAAATAAAAACTTCTTCCAAAAGGAAGAAAACTGCTCACTTAGGATCAGGTTATGAACTTTAAATTAATACCATCACTAACAGCATCTGGAGAAATACTTTTTTTTTCATTGCTGTTAATTTTAATTAATACTATTTTATTTTAATTAAATTACCACTTCCCTAACTCTGTTGGCTTTCAGTTGTCGAAATCACCAGTATGCCCAGATTTGCTTTAGTTAATAAAGTGATAATGTATTACGACAGACACACAAAACTATCTTTCAAGACCTGCTCCAAATTATATGCAGTTCAAAGATAAAGTTGCATATGACGAAAATATGGATTAATTTTCTGGTTTTTGTTATTTCCTAAAATGAAAAAGGGCTTCTGCTGCTACAGAAAGGTATTAGTAAAAGTTCATGGTAGCCAAAGGATGCTGTTCTGATTGATAATCTCCTTTTAATCTTTCCTATGCCCCTTTCCTGTCAAACTGGCTGGTGCACAAAGGTCAGAACCTCTGTCTCCCTTTGAACTGTTAAAAAGTCTATCAAGAGATGTCATAAAAATCCCTTCAAAGAGGATGGAGAGTTAGCTAGCTACTTATTTCAGTTCTCTGGAAAAACAAGACAGACATTAAAAGAAGTAAGTCTCTGACTTAACGGAATGAACTTTTGGGAGTAGGAGCGGTCTAAATGTTGATCTGCTTATTCACAACTCAGAGGTTTGTATACCCTTTTCAAAGATCATGCCTGAAAAACTGGCATGTGATTACTGTCAAGACAGGAAAGCAGGGATGCTACTGCACTGTTAATGCTCAATCAGCAGATTTCAGTCAATCCTTATTTTAAATCTCTTCTTTTGAAGCTTCGTGGAATGCAGCACACTAATCCATGGCAAGAATGTTACTCTGTTTGCCCTAATAGGAATGATCATATTAAAAACCAAAAAAAATCATAAACCAAAGCACTTCAGCAACTATCCTAAACACTCTCAATGAAGTGAGGCTGCCATGCCTACCATGACAGGGAGGCTTTTGCCCTCCTTATTTTATTAATAGTTAGAGTTTGAAATGACTCAGTTCAGCACAGTCCATTTCCTTTCAGGTTCATTTCTTCATGATGATGCAGGAGAATAACTTCCATCTTCCAGCCACTCACAGAAGGTGTAGTGCAGTGCATCTGGTTTATGTGCTTTGTGTACACAGTGGCTGCTGGTTATATATTATTCACCAACATACTAACTACAAAGGCAGATAGTTGCCATATTTGATGGGTTAATTATAAAGGGGTTTTGTTAGCAAACAAGTCTTAGAAATGAAGCAGAAAAATGCCCAAATTTGGTTTCAGCCTCTCCCCCTTTCCCAGGGAGGAGCTACTTGCCTCTTCAACAAGAATTCAAATGAATTGAAAATTCCTTTAGAACTGACAGCCCAAGTGTAAGAATGATAAACGGCTTTGGCCTTGATGATTTTTATTAAGCACTAAATGTCACATTTAACCTGCATTACTGAAAGCAATTACCCATGTATCAACAGTCAAGCAGTGCAGAGCTAGACGCCTGAAGCAGTAGCATTATGCTCCATCTGGGAATAAGGATTTTCAATTAGAAGGCAAATAGCTGGAGAGGGGATCAAGTCCTCCAGTGGCTCCCAAAGGAGGTCTATGAGAAGCAAAGTCTTCATATCCAAGTAATCGCAGGCAATGTCAACAGAGCATTCCAAACCATCTGCTGCCAGAGTAGCGTTTACTTTATCAAATCTCAATATTTACAGAACACTGATCAGCTCATGGGACCAGGATGGCTCACTGCCAGGGTGTTCTGGGAAATTCATTTTAAGGTGTGTTTCAGTAGGCTAATTAATTTACAAGCACCTGTTTCATCACTGGGAGCTGTTAGCACACCAGATGAGCAGCAGCAGGGGAAAGGGACTTTTTATCCTAGCTAAATTGATTTCAATTGATGTTCATTTACTGATGGCACAGTTGTAGTTTAATGTGAGCATGGCCTAAAGTCTTTTTGTTTATTAATGTGTAAGCCACTTTAGATAGTTTATTAATTACAAATATACTTTGACTTCAGGAGACCTGTGAGATTTTTTAAGTTAAATATAGCATGCACATTTCTGCAAGAAATATTGTGTGTGTGTGTATATATATAATGTATACATCCTATTCCATTTTGGTTATTTGTGGAATTTTTTCCAATTCTATGTTGTCTAAAAGAAAAAAAAAGCAAACCAGCTTTTTATGTTAAAGATGAGCCTAACTCTGTTGGTGCATTATTCAGAAAGTCTCTGTGAAGGAAACATCATGTTGTAAACCTCTTTGGATCTAGCACTGGTAATCATGCCACCTAACTTCAAACTGCTCTGATGTGCTAGACATTGAGGTTCCTAACTGTTGTCTCAGATTCTTCCACCAACAAAGGAACCAGAATAACTTATTACACTATGCCTTGACATCAGGGAGTCAATTTAGAATTAATTAATTCATGTTTGAATGTCATTTTGCAAATGGAAAGTTCAGAATAGCCTAGTTAAGATGTGACAAGTGGCACAGAGGAGTGATTTGTAAAGGTAAATTAATCTTTTTTGTTTCATAAGTATGCTGTTTGGAATTACAGCTTTTTTCCTGTCTAGCTGCAGATTTTCTACAACCTCTGTGTAACATGCCAGTAACAGCCAAGAGGTACATTATGTAGAAGAGCCTTTTTCCAAGTTAGTTGGCCTTTTGGACAGAGTATTTTCACAGAAAACTACTCAGATCATAGTGAAGACAGAGAATAAGATGCAAACTTTATTTTGCTAAAATTTTAAAGTTATGGGTTTGAGAAAATAAATCAGAGAGTAACTTGAGAAGAACTTGAATTTAAACATCCGGATAAGATCTAAGAGGCTTGGAATGTTCTGGAACTCCTAAACTGCTTCTTTGGTTTTCAACAGATCTTTGTCATTCAGGTCTCACTCGGTAAAATAACAATAATACTAGCTGCACCCACAGCCTTGTTTAGTGTCTTTACACTAGGCACTGGTGACTGTGTTTGGCATGTGCTGTTACAGCAGTTAGCAACTTACTGCTCCAGTATCATTCCTCTTGACACTGCAGTAATAGAAAGAGGGAATTATGATAATTTTTTGGATGGTAATGTCAAGATAACTCAACCCAATTCATATTGGCTTCCTCTTATACTATAGCACAATTGCTATCCTTTTGGGTTGCTGGTCTAGATCTTTACACTGTGGGTGTATGGTGTCTGTATGAGGTGGAAGCAGGAGAAAGCATGAATAGCTCAGAAGCTCATCTTAAATAGATTTAGACTAGAAATAAATAATGTAATTTTTTTCATTTTGATAATTATCTAGTCATGAAATATTTACAGGGGGCTAATGGATTGTAAGTCTTTAGATCAAAACTATTTATATCTCACATACCTTTGCTTGGGTTCAGTAATGAAGACCCTGATGAGGAAATCCTGTGGTCTGTGCTGAAGATAGAACAAGTGTATTTGTTTTCTGTTTACTTTAAACTTCAGGTCCATGCTTCCCTGGTAAATTTTGGGCTACTTCAATGAACAATAAAAATTATTTTAAAAAAATTATTTTTGTAATATGTTGTATAATGGCCTATAGATATGTAGAAGCTTGAATCAGGCTCTGTTATGAGAGCTTTGAAGGTCCATGAATGGGAAAAACATTTGAAACTACTTTTCTAGTGAATTAACCTCTGGTGGGGTTTTGCTTTGAAATTAATTCAACCATTTTTTTATTTCATCCTTTGGAAAGAAGGCAAAAGAGTTTGGGTCTCCTTTCTGTCTTTCTAGTTAGAAGGTTCTCCAAGGAGTGCCCTGAGGCAGCAGAGACCCTCGAGTGTCCATGGCATTTCACAGGACGGGCTTGTCCTTGGCCCATGCACAGGCACATTCCTCTGTGTCAGGAATCTCACTGGGGATCTTACAGGATAGTCATAGACATTTGTTTGCCACTGTCTAATAGCACAGATTACCACAGTCATCTACAATATGCACCCAAAGGATTAAAATATTGCTGTCTACAAACATGCAACACTGCTGTAGGATTTATTTTTTCTTTAGGACTACATAACTGTTATATGACGAAGGAAATTTTCTTTCAGTGTAAAATGTTTGCATTTGTATGAAATTTACTCTTTCCATGGTCCTGAACTGACAAACTCCATGTCTCTAGATTCAGTTTGACAGAAAAGAGCTTATTTGCATTTGTTATCCATTAGCTAGAGGGATTTTTCTAAGAGACTTGTTTAAGCATGGAGGTCTTATAAGTTAGCTTGTTTACATCTTGTTGGTGGAGCAAAATAATGGATTGGAAATGCTTGCAGAAAGATGGAAACCTTTTTATGAGCATTGTCAACTTTCAACCTTATGATTATACCATGATTATGATTATAGCCATGATTTCATCCAGTTTCTCAAGTGAAGAGCAGTGTGTTGGGATTTATTTGTCCTTTTCTTATCTTTGTGAGGAGAGAAGGGAATTCGCTAAGTTGTTTCTGTGGTTTTCATGATATGATGTGGTGGTTTGAGTTCCATTTGGGTTTCATTTTTTGAAACATTGAGTCATTGTTCTTCTCATCTCAAGCTATTTGTGTGCAGTAATAATGGGGCCTGAGGAGCATCCCTCACGTGGAAAATGAAGGAAATTTAGTAATGCTGTAAGACTCAGAGGGGTCTCAAGTTTGCTGAAGATCTGAGATACGGATAGCTGAACATGATCATAAATTTGTTGCTTGTAGTGTGTTGAACAAGTGCTTAGATTTGTGCGAAACAGAAGATGTCACCATTTCAAGAAGCTACTGTAGTCTAATTCATTTGCTTTAATCATTGTGCACATTTTATTTTGAATTTCAGAGGACATGTTCATCAAAAAATTTCAACATTCCAAGGAAGAGAATGTGCCTCCTTAAAAATGAGAAAGCTGTAGTTTTTTTCTAGACAGCTGGGATTTGATTTGACTTCTTAAATCAGAAAAAACACCTTTGAGGAGGAAATGGCTAACAGGACACATTATCAGCATATTAAAATACTGGTCTGCAGTCTAAATATATGGCAGTGGTCATTGTAAAGTCAATTTTTTATACTTAAAAACAGCCTTTTCTTTCCAAATCCTTCCCAGTTCAGTGAGAAAGAATTATTTATTCTGCAATAATATTTTTCTCCATATTTTAATCAGTGCGGTGATGGATATTTTGCATTTGAAAGAAATTTCAGCAGAGATGTATTTCAGGCAAATTGAGATAGAGCAAATTGTGACTTTTTAGGATCATTTTGGTATATCTTAGGTCGTCAGAACAAGACGAAATTATTTTCATGTGCAAAGAGAGTAGCGCCAATCATTTAACATGCACATAAATACCAAGACAGTAAAATCCTGGACTCTCTGAAGTCAATAGCAAAATGTTTCACAGAATCTAAAATTTTACTCAGTAAGTTTTGAGAAAAGATGCCAAATTTTCTTCTGCAGTATTTATCTTGAAATAATGTTTTAAATGTGGTACAGAGACTGCAGAGAATAATGTGGTCAGCCAGCCTGGGGTTGCCAGCCAGCAATTGTCAGAGGACGTAGGTGGCACTTAGAGTGCATGTTATAAGTAGTGAGAGCTACATAGCAGAAAATAGGCTGGAAGTACTATTAATTCCCCCAATATCTGATGGTACCCTACCACTGCAATCATGGATTTGTGCCAGGTGTTTTTTGATAAACATGTTAGCCTGATGATTCCCCTGCACTCTTGTGGTGTTTTGTTGCTATTTGTTTGCATGCAGTGGGACACATCTTTTATTTGCTAGTGAAACTCAAGAAATGTTTCAAATGTTGCAGGTTTAGCGTAGCCAATTAAAAACTGTAGGAGCAAAGTTCTGTATTTGTGCAATTTTGCTGTTTAGGAGCAAAAATAGTGGAGGTCAGTTCCTTGCAACGCAGAAAATACATACTCACCCCTTAAATCCTGGACATTGTGTGGCCATATACTTGTTCAAAGAGAAGTCACTAAACAGCTTTAATTACTACATACATAAGTCTGGCTTTGTTCTCCCTTGAGACCTAGAGGTGAAAGAATGTATATTTAACTTTTAGCAGAGTCTGTAATTTGCTCACTCCCCATTGTTTGCTCTTGCGCTCTGCTCCAGCACCCTTTCACAGCCTGGCTTCCACAGTGCTCTCTCAAGGGTGATTCAGCTTACTGTAATTTTATTGCTGGTAGTTCCGATTTATTTAATGGGATTTGTTTTACTTTGCAATATTTCTTTAGGCTCTGATCTGTTGTAGGATAAAAATGTTATTATGACAGTGTTAGCTTCTCTGTAAATTACAGTGCCTTGAGGATTGCGTTTTGAGACTACATGTAAACACTTTACAGAGCTAATAACATAGATACCATATGTAAAGCTTGAAAAATATTTAAATAGAGCACATTTGAAGGAATAAAACAATCAAAAGGCTTTTTGGGGGATAATGCAGATTACACTGAATTGTTTAGACTCAATGTACAGCTCTTAAAACATAACCCATGTACCATCATCCATTTTCCCTTTTCTTCCTGCTTACCTATAATTTATTTGAACTATTCTAATATGTTTCCAGCAGAATTCCTTTACAGTAATTGATGAGATCTCTGTGATAATGTCTTTGGAACAATAACCTTTCATTTAATGCAACAATCATGAGTCATTTTTGTTAACAGGCTTGCTTAGAAGAAAAACAAAAATTCTACCAAAATGAAAACAAACAAGCTAGTTAGCTGTTTAGACAGAAATGTACCACCTTCTCTGCTGGCAGTAATATTGCCTCAATGTTTTTGTCGACTTCAAATGGGGGGTTTAAATCCCTTTGCAAGGAAAACTGCTACAAGGTTGCAGTTGGTAGTTTGAGTTACAGCAAAACCGAAGTCATCAGGGGTTACTACTAATGTAATATTTTTGGTATAAGACTTTCTTTGGAAACTGAAACACAAGCCCAACCTTTGATCACTCGATGATCTTGGAGGTCTTTTGTAACCTTAATGATTCCGTGATTCTCTGATCCTAACGCAAAGGTAATTTTCCTGAGGAATTAATTCTGAAGTTAATGGTGTTACTTATTTGAGTAAATGACTCTCCCTCCAGGTGCCAGCACCGGCAAGTCCTGGTACTGCAGCTCTGAGGAAAGGCACCTGGAGATCACGGACAAATTGCTTGCACATTGTTTTGGTGACCCTATCTGAGCACCCTCACTTAAATCCACCTCCTCACATCTACCTCTATATTTCCTTTGTTCCCAAGTCTATTTCTTGCTGTCAAGGAATCTGAAGACTTGGAACTAGAGCCTGAATCATCAGAAAATGGCACACACTGTGTTACTGTCCTTCTCCAGCATGAGGCTGAATGGCTCTGTGGTTGCCTATATAGAAAGTGTCTTTTGTGAGATTGCCTCTTTGTTTAAACAAAAAGAGAGAGAGGGAGAGAATGAAATATACTATGGAATACTCAAGCAGATGCTTGGCATTATATTAACACATGTATTATGGCGTATCATGTAATGGTACACTGTGGGGAATAGTAATGAATAGTTTGGAGCACAATAATGTGCATTGTTGATGTTTGTTAAAATAAAGATATTCAATTTATAATAAAAGGGATTAAAAGCTTAATTCATGACTATGTTAATATTTGTCTGTAAGTACACAGATAAATGGTAACGTACCTTATCACATTAAACACCTGCACGTACAAGTTCCCCTGCTGAGATCTCCATGGGATTGTATGTTTTACAGAGCTTAAACTTTCATTTCCCAAAATAATGATATCATTCATTTACAGATATAGATAGGCTCTTCTTACTCAAACTCTATCCTGAAATGAGAATTGTTACTTCAACTACAAAAATGTGGGATTAATTACCACAGTGATTGCCTGCTGCATCATCTGATGGTATTTGTATATAGAATTTATATATTTTGCAACAATCTGATTGCCTGACAGAAGTGAATTAAGACTTTCTAAAATACACTGCTGTTAAAGGTAAATGATACCTCCAAAACAGATGTAATGAGCCAGGCGGTGGTGGCAAATAGATCTCATCTCGACACAGATCTCCCAATGCCTTCCCCATATTTCCCACATGCCATCCTCTGTGAACAACAGAAAAGAATGTGTGTTTGTGAAGAAAATGCATAATTAAGGAGGGTGATTGATGTCTGAACTATTTAATTGTTTAGCTCTGCAGTGGGAGTGTTTACAGGCATGCTTGATGCCTGTGCAGTCTCAGTGTATATACTTGGAAGCTGCCAAAGGACAAAATGTCAGCAGAAGCACCCACCATATTCCTCTCCATGAGAAACATAATCCAAAATAAAGTGGTGATAATTCAGATTCTCTTTGCTTGCCAACTTTGCTAAAAGAAGGAACAGAAAAGGGAAACTGCTGTGAAAAGCGAACTAGAAGGGAGATAGAACTGTTCTGGGCAAAGTCACCAAACTGGGCACTTGGAAGGATTTGGCTGCATGAAGACAGTTCAAGGAAATCCTGTAGAGAGCAAACATGAACATCTTTCTGGAGAGGGAAAAATAATTTTGGAAATCGAAAGAGGTAGCCAGAGATCAAACAGGGTTTGACATTTCCATCTGAATGCTGTGCTAAAGTATGCAAAAAAAACTCACTTCAAAATAGTATTTCCTGAATTTTTTTAAATGTTTCCTCTTATTCTTCAGATGAAACCAGTACATCAAGTAAGTACTAAACACAATCATAGCTTCTTATGAAGTAAGCATTTTATTAAAAGGTTTGGTATGAAAGACATTTTCCAGGCTGTATCATATAGTCAGAACGTCCTGGCTAACATATGTACAGCAAAATTGTGTAAAACTCTTGATGCTGCCATCTTTTCCTCTCTTCAGGCCTCACAAACAACATGTGGCTTCTAATCCTCTCCTCAGTGTCTTGTGTCTGTTCTACAGAGCCATATCCTCCATCCCACTCTTTATCCCCCACACAAGCCTTTTTCACCTTGTGCCTACCAGGCACACTGTTCAACACATTTACTATTGACTAACAGTTAAATAATGAAGTGCAGTTTATTAATTGACCGTCCCTTTTAGTACATCCTTTGCTTTTGATTCTCCAAGTATACTCTCAAAGAAATGGAAGAATCTGTGTTTTGAATTTTTTTTTAGCATGCATTTAAGTGTTGGATGCTAAAGCACAGTGGAGAGATTGTGACCCTCTTGGTTGTGTCAGGTGGAGTTGTTTAGTGTATGGACAAAGTCAGAATTTTAGCTCATGTTGTGCTGTGAAAATTCAGCCTCTCCAAGTGTGTGCATTGTGTATGTGTTTCCATGACTTGTGTGAAGGAATGTCCATGTTATGAAATAGGAGAACCAGGGAGTCTATAATTTGAGTGTCACCTTGTACCTCTTGAAGTAGCTGTTTATTTGAGGAACGCTTTGGATATATTTGAAAATCCATGTGTTGCAAGGCATTTTGCATAGCCAAGGGTGTGTGAGACACTCACCTTGGGCTGGAAGAGGACAGCTGGACGTGGTAGAAGGCTGTGACTCTTGAGAAGAACAGCAGGTGGCTGGGAAAAACAAATTGAGGGTTTAGAGTTGTATAGTCACCTCTAGCAATTGCCTCTTACTATTGATATCCACCCCTCAAAAAGAGAAACTAAAGAATAATTTAATTTAATTAAACCTGTATTCCTCTGACTAGTACAATACCAAAGGTCTTTTTTCTACAGTTTTTTTGTCTCCTGCCTTGCTCCTGGAGGCCATGGCAGTGGTCCTCCACGTCCTCCCTCTCTCCTGACTCAGTGGTACATTAGTATGGAGACTACCACTGCTGACAGCATGGTCTTGGAACTTGTGGGGATTTTCTGTGTGTCACACTTGAAAGTTCACTGCCATTTTCCAGAGGGTTAGAAGGAACTGGAGAGGAAAGTGGGAAAGACAAAATCTACTGGTTAACCTGGTCCAGCAGATCCCCCTGCCATGGCTAGCTACAATGCTCAACTTCTTTATTTTTAGCTGTCTCACAAGACTCAACATTTTCATATACTGTATAAAGAAATCTTCTCATTAAGTCTCCATTTGGTATCTTAGATACATTTCAGCAAAACATTTGAGCAAAGCAAGCTTTGTTTTTTTCACATTCCCTCTCCAGTTCATGCTCTTCTGAGCATTCTTTCTTTTGGCTATGCCTAGTAACTAGAACCTGCTCCCATTCTCAGTGGGGTGATGCCTTTGAGATCCTGGGTAGACCAGAAATTTGTTAGCAATAACTAAGAAGCAAGAAACTGATAAATCTAAGTTGAGCTCTGAGTCTTGCTATTGCTGTTTTTTTCAAAGACTTGAATCTATTTGTAGATCCAGACTTTAAAAAGTGTCCATCACCTGAGAATTAATATACTACAAAAAGACTGATACCTGTTATTTCATCAGAATCTCTTCAGTAGTGGTAGTGACATTACCCTCACAGTTCCCTGCACAGGGCAGGTGACAAGGGCCCACTGTGAGCTGGGAACTTGGGATAAGCAGTCTGAGCACCATTAGGAGAGCTCCCTGTCTCAGAGAGGGTGGGCTGACAAGGGAAACACTTGGTTTAAAAAATATCAGTATTTATCCCTGTTTCTTATGTATTTGTATTTATCCCTGTTTCTTATGTATTTGAGAGATAAGACTAATAAAATATCTTTTTTACATATTAAACACCTCCACTAATTCACAGATATGTTAAATTAAAATGGATTTTCTCAATAGTTATATTTTTACACAACTTTATTTCTTTTTTAGAAATAAAATTGTACACATTTATTTTAACTTTCAGTTATTTTAAATTTCTCTTTGTCTTTTAAAAATTTATATTTCCAAATTTTAGTTACAAATCTTTAATTAGGGTGTCCTTTATTTATGTCTGATAAACTGTGGCAATGATGCTGGAGACATTTTCAAATAATATTTTATTAAGAAATATATATGTTTCTGAGTGTTAAAAAATTGTTTAAAACCTCCTTATTTACTCTTGTATTTTAGATCTTTCTCTGAATGTATATTTTTAAAGATACCTACTGTTGTTTGGAGGAAGATCTGTTTCTTTCCCCCTCTCTCCCTTATTTCTGCAGAATGACTTTCTTTTTAAACACTGGGACTTTTGTTATGTTAATCAGTCAGGGAACATTTCCAATTCAATTTTACCTGAGCGCTGGTCAGCTAGAGTTTCCTTTGTTTGATGTCCCTTGAGTCTTCCCTTGTCTTTTAAACTGTAATTTAGTTGGAGCTGCTGTCAATTTACTCTGTCCATTACATTTGCAGTGATATTCCAGACATTGTCTTCTATTCAGTCCTAGAGAAGTTTCTTGACCTAAACAAAGTGTGCAGGGTAAAATCCTATAGAAATTGGAAGTACAAGCACAGAACTCCTGTTTGCCTATGTGCAATACATGCATACAAATAAAATTGTGGCTACCTACCAGGATTATTGCATTTTTTTTTAATCTAACAGATCCTTACACTCAAGACAGCTACCAAATGGTAATTAATTAGGATTTGCAATGAAGTGGACATGCCCTATACAACTAGGCAGCCAGCCTTCTCTCTGCTCTGCCATGCCTCTGTAGTAAGGAGATTTTAAACCCTGCTACTGTGTAACTCCAGAGAATAGACCTAAACGTTAAGAGGTGAGGGTTTTTATAGTAATTACCAGATGTCATGGAGTTCAACAAATAGAGCAATTTTCTTGTCCTTAGTCCACATCACCAAGGTGTGCCAGGTGGGAAATTGTTGCTTTGGGCAGTGGCTTTCAGTGGGACAAAACAGAAAAAGCCCCAGAAAAAGGGTGTTAGAGCCAATTGAGCTACTACACTAAACTGCCTTGGCTTAGGGTGATGCCAATGTCTGTGGCAGAAGAAAGTATTGCCTACATGAGCTTCCATGTGAGCCTCTGAAAGCTGTTATGTAAGACTGGAGAGATCAAAGGTAAAACACTGGAATGATATATCCTTTCCTGCAGTTAAATGACAAATAAGAAAATAAAACTTCCAGCCCATGGAAGAAGAGAGAGTAGGGACTTTGTGAAGCTCAAGAGAAAAGGGAGCAGGTAGAAGTATGCCATACATGTCCCTCTATGGCTCTACAGGCTTTACAAAGGAGGTGAATTGTCTTTTCTACAAAGCTTCTCAGCCTGGCTAGGGTAGCTCTCAGAGAACCCTGCTTTGCTGGCATTGTGCTCTCACTCCTTGGATGGGTGGCAGGTGCTGTGCTGGCAGCTGGACACTCTGGGGAAAGTTCCTGAGAGCCCTGAGGTCTGGGTACTTGATGAGTCAGGGGCCAAACCCCCTTCCTCTGTCAGAGCGCTCTGGGAAGTTCTGCGATGGCATCATCAAGGTGTTCCTGTCATTCTGAGTCCAGGCCATTTGAGGGACTATCAATCCCTCCCCAAAAGGCTGCAGGTCCACATTCACCAGGAACAGGGGTCTCCCATTTCAAACAACAGCAGTCTGGCCTGATCTTGCATTGCCTGGTAACATGTAATTCCTCTTGTGTTGAAATTGGTTCTAAAGGTACAGTACACTTGGCTTCTTGGAGCCAAGGGAGGTTGCATTTATCTGCATGAACTGAAGAATAAAGAGAGGTCAGTCAGTTTCAGAAATGGCTCAGTGTTTCCAGACATTCTGCTCAGAATCTCTGCTTTTCCCCTTTGGATTTATATGTACATCTGTAGGCAGCTCTTCCCCTTGAGGATAGGCTTTGGGAATGTCTTTAGGACAGACAAATAATTAAGCTGTCAATATATTCCTTTGCCACTGGTGTGAAGCTTAAAAATAGGAAGTGATCAATAGCTAATGACAGAGAGGATGGAAGAGCAGGAGCTGCCTACCTTCTGCCCACAGGCTTGACAAGGTGACTGCTCTGACAGTGTGCAGACACTTGTACTGCCCTAACCTTCATCAGCATTGCTTGTTGCAATTAACATGGGTCTTCCCCAGTATTTACCTTCTATCACTCACTCAGCAAAAATAATTCTCAGATCGTTCTTCGTCGTAAATTGTACTTGGTACTTGAAATTTGAAAAGAATTTGAAAGGGCTGAGTTATAGATTTATTTTCCTGACCTGTTGGATTGGTTTTGGTTTTTCTTTTAATAATGAAGGGAAATGGTCTGTGTGCTTGGTTTAATTGCATTCAGTCTCAGGAACGGATACACTGAACGGATACACTTGTGTTCTGTACATGCTGCATATTTGAAACATGTGTCTGGATTTGCATTTCATTCTGTGTACAATCAATGAAACTTGCTTTAAAAACCACCTCAAAATAGGAGAGCAGTTTCTGTAGACTGATTCTCTAGGTAGGACAGGTAACATATTGCAGTGCAGAAGCTGAGCAGTGGGTCTCAGGGGTACCCTTCAGCCAAGATGAACTGGGAAGTTCCTTGCATTCACAGACTTTCTGCAGGGGATCTGTGAGCTCAGGTAATTCATCCACACCTTGGTGTGACTGGGGTCTGTAACTGGGAAGGCCAAATGCATAACCAGGCCTAACCTTGGTTACTGGGAATTTTGTGATTGGCCAGCTCACATCCTGGTGGTGTCTGATGTTTACTGTCCAAGGCCAGCGTTGCTTATTGCCTGTGCTTAGTGTATCCTTGAAAATCGATTATTTGCTGGTTGCTGCACAAACAATAGAGGTTGGTTACTTACAGGGAACAGTTACTTATGTGTGGAGAGTAATTCCATACCAAAGAGAATATTTATTTCTATTCCACTATTTATCTGGGCTATAAAGTGTAGTAATTATTTTATTCCCTTACAGCATACTTTTTGATGTAAATACATGTTGGACGTAAGTGGGGTTTCAACAATACAATTTAAATGTATATTGTCTGGTATTTTTTCTGCTGCTTACACAAACATCAAGAAAGGTGTTTTTTTATCTTTCAAACCTGACAGTACTACCAACATTTATGTGTCAAAGAAAAGATAAAATACATAATTATAACAAAAAGAATTAGTATTAAACCAGTTTATCTTCAATAATATGGGCCTTTTTGGCAAGGTGAACTGAAAATTATTATCAATGCTGCTTATATATCAAATTCTGAATAAGGGGAAAGGATGTGTCACACAGGCCTCAATTGTTGTTAATATGTAGTATGCCTGTAAAGAAACTTTGAAATATGGTTAATATTTATTGGGTGGCCTATTTAAAAACATCAGTGGAAGGAAGTCGCATTTTAGGTTTGTACAGAATGAAAATAGGTTTGACTTTCTGAGGGGAAAAAAAAGTCATCTCTGCTGAAACTTAAGATTTAGTGCATCCTGCTGATTTTGGCAAAATGACTGTTTCCCCTTTTTTCAAAACAATTCAAGTTATATTTCAGAATAAAGATTGCTTAAAAAAATCAGTTGGGATGAGTTTTGCCTCCATTGTTGTGTTTGCTGAATTTCATCTGAACTGATGACAACGACTGTTTCAGCAATGACACCTGCTCATCTCACTTTGTAATTAAATCTACAAGCTTCTGCCATGCCTCTGTACCAGCCTTTCCTGGAACCCACTGGGATCCTATGTTGGGAAGAGGCAGCTATGGCAGCACAAGAGAAGTAGAGGGCAGGCTGTGATATAGATACTCCTGGTAAATGCCATACTTGCCTGGCACTGATGGCTGCTCAAGGAGCCTAATGGCTGACTATGCCCTTGTGTTCCTCTTGTCCTCTTCTACAGCTGCTTCTTCATCCTGCCAACAGCTCTTGTTTTATCATTTGTATAATTATCCTATCATAATTAGTGTTACTTCTCTCGTTCTAACCTTGCTAAGGTGATATTTTCCCAAAATTGCTTTTCCTAGCATTCCTTCAAGCTTTCATCTCAGTATTCCTGTCATTGCTAGCAATGAAGCAAAGCTGGATTTAACTGTGATGATGTGTCTAGTGCATCCCAGAATCCTGGTTCCTTAAGCATTTAGAGGTACTCTGGATAGTATATGAGTATGCTGAACAGTCAGCCCTCTGACTGTGTGCTGGGCTTGTATTTGGTGGAGAACAGAGTGTTAGAAGAGAAGGGGAAATCTGTATTTATCAAGCAGTGTATCACAGTATAGAAGAGCACTGACATGTATTTTGGGCCTATAAACTCTTGCAACCCTCAATTCATATTTAAGGAGAGTGATCAAGGGTCATTTCAGGACATCCTTACATGTTCTATTTCAGTTGTTTTGGTGTCAAATGTTTGGTCTTCACAAAATGAAAAAATTCTGGAAATTACCTGTTTCTTATCATGAGTGAATGGGTCCTCTTAGTCCCACTGTGACTGAATCAAAAGGAGAGTCCTTGCTGTATGACTTTTTTGTCATTTGGCAAGGGTTTGGAAAAGCTGATATGGTTCAGAAAATAAAGAAATTCCTGTTTAACAGACCAACTAAAACATACAAGCTAGCTGAATTTCTTCCTAGGGCACATCTACAGGTATTCTCTATCAGAAAACAGCAATTATTTAACACATCATGTACAATGACATCAGGGAAAAAAGTGTTCCTCGCGCTGCCCAATAGAACATGCTGGAACACCTGTTTCATGAAACCATTTACAATTGCTACCAAAGAAGTGAGAGAGGAAATGTCATCATTAAATCTACTTCTGTCACTCATGTCTTTGTTGGAAAAAATCCCTAGAGAAGAGAAATAAAACATATTAAAACCACATTCATTCATTTTCCAGTATCTTAAATCTTTGAGCCGTAGACACAAGCAAATATTGATACTGTGCATAGTCATAGAGCTGATAGTTACTTCCATGATTCTACTCTGACAAATAGTCATTAAATACCCTTTCTTTTCCTCTGAAAGATGATAACACAGTGATACTTTCAAAAAAATCTCACATTGCTCTATTACCTGTCTTGGGCTCTACTCCTTGTAAAAAAAAAGCATGTCTTGTGGTTTTTTTTAATTGTTTCTATGTCAGTAAGTAGCATTTTAAGCTCTTTTGTGCTTTAGGGTACTTAAATGGCCCTTACATATCCACCTTTGCCTATAACTAGATGGTGTTTGTGCCTCAGGCTTTCACGCTGCAGCCTGGACAAGGGAAACCATGTACTCAGGAAATCCATGCTTTGCCATTTTGCATTCATCGTATTCTGGTCTGAGAGAAAATGCCACTGGAAGCTCATTATTAGAAAAAACCCAGTTACATAAGTGCCTCTGAGGCACCTGTGTGGAGCAATGAAGCAGGGCCAGACTTGCAGACCAGTGGAGCTATCTGGTGCCTCTGCTTGCATTAAAATAGTGAGGTATGGTCTGAGATACCTTTTTTTAAACACAAGGCCTGGTACAACTACAGTGAATGCACAGAAGCTGTTTTTCTTAGGGCACATCATCTTATCCCTAGTTCAGAAAGAACTAATTCCACATAGACTGCACAAAGTATTTCAAAGACATTACCTTGGTTGTCCAAAGATGTCCATGGGAGTAATCTTTTGCTCCTTGAGAGGGCATTTCCTCTAGCCATGGTCCTTCCATCCTGCTCTCAATACATTTAAAGCGGACAGAAGGATGATGCTTAATCCCACGCCACATTTTCATGAGTTGGGAGTATGGTACTTCTGTCCCAAACAGTAACAAAACATCTCACCACTTCTGCTGCTGACTGGCAAACTTACTGCTTTCAATGGATTTTGTTCCTGTTATTTCTATGAAGAAGGGAATGTACAGAATATGATGTTTCTGTATGTTAAAGGGGTGCTGAAATACTGTAACACTTAAACCACATTGCACCTTGGCAGGTATCAGTCAGCTAAATAACAGATTAGACTAAGGAGGTGATGCACAGCTATAAAAGGGGTGAATTTGATGTGACTGGAAAGATGAGTTAACAAAAAAGTTTCCAAGTTGATGATGGCTTCACAATTGCAGGCTAAACCCACTGTTCTAGCAAATTCTAGGAAAGCTTGGTGAGAGACTTGGAAGAGAGCTCCAGAGTGGTGTCCATGACTGGGTCTTTTAATCTTAAATGACATGGGAAACAGAGGACAAGTGGGTAAATCTAAAATTAAGACCTCCCATGTGGCAGAAAGGCTAGCGATAAAATGTACAAAGATGAGGCTTGAGAGGATTTTTGAGTGATAGTTTTGGACTTATTTTGATGGGGGTTTGTGCAGTATTTGCTGTTTACACTGTTTGTACAGGACTGTTTGCTGATAGCCCCTAATTTACCGTCTAAATTCACTGCTGAATCCTAAAAGAGTTTTTTATTTTGCTGCTTAAGTGAGAAACAATTATTGCCACCAATAGCAAAGGCCATATATGCGATTGCTATTTTCTTTCTAGGGCAGGTGGTCACCAATTTTTCCCTTCAAGTCAGTCCTTCTATGGTGAAACAGAGGAGGAAATTGTGATGATTCTTATGACCACCATGGAAAGCTCATTAAGAAGTAAATTTTGCTCCTGTCATCATCCTTCTGTAGTGTTCTAAAGCTCCACTGCTGCCTTGGCTATCTTGTGGCAGCGCACGGTCCCATTATTGCCAAGGCAGCAGGGGGACAGGTACAGATAGCCACATGCCAGGGGTCGTGAGCCAATTTCTGGTGCAAAGGTGTGCAGTCATTTTAGCAGCATTGATGGGAAGCATGGCTATGCTGCCCCTGGGCTGGTGTGTGATCTTGTGCTGCTGGCACAGAGGAGTTGTGTTTTATTTTGGCTCAGGAGCACGCATTTGAGACCATCAGCCTTTTGATTCCATGTAATGCACTGTGGTTCCCATTGCAGAGCAGCCTCCCGGTATGTGGATTCCTGTTGGATTAAACTGAAAGATGCATTCTTGGAATCACCTAATGCACTCCAACCACTAATAGGCATGTTGTGTCTGGGAACAGAAGAGACCCAGTCTGAAATAAAACCACCTGAAGAATGCAGACTTCAGGTCCCCAGCACCAGCTGCTTCCCCTAAGAAATTTTCACCCTGCTTGCTCAGTAATCACAGCTAATATGATCAACAGGGGAAGGAGCAACACATGGATTTTTTCTGTAAAGGTGTCACAGTATATTTAGCAAGGTGCTATCTTGGCTGCACCAACACATTACAGTTCAGCTGCCTATTGTGTTTTCTGTAGCTGTGCTTGGTACACAATGGATGAGCATTTTATGGTTATACGCATATGTGTGTAAGTCTGTATGTATATATAAACATACACAAACCTACTGTTTGGATGTTTTATAACATAAGGTACCAAATTTTTAATCACAACATCCCTTTGTCATAATGCAAAACAAATTGGAGGTCAAAGTTGTAACAATAAAACATCCATCCTGGAGCTTTTTAGAGGAACCTTTTTAAAAAGGTTAAAGTAAGCAATTATCACAACCCTAATTTACAACTACTTGGCAATAAGAGTTGCTTTTCAATGAACCATTTATTCATGATCTGCTGCTTCACACTGCAGGATTCTTCTTGACTAGGTTAGAAAATGTAATTAATAAATGATAGGATTATTTATGGTTCACGGTGCCAGATTGGGAAATACAATGATATACAGAATGAGCTAAAAATTATTCTTACAGGCAGCATCTTGGTTTTTAATCCATGGATTGGATTGTCACATTACTTGATATGCTGTGGTGAACTCCTGATGGTATTCATGGGACATTATTTTGTCATCCTAGCTGCTCTGTGTGACAATAAAAATGGACATGCTTCTTTGAGAACAGACTTAATGAACACTGACATGCTAATCTTTTTCTAGTTGAGGTAGGGTGGCATTTGTGGTTTAGTTTGACTATGTTAGTGATTATCTCAAAGTCCCAGCAGAACCTGGAAAATGTTTGTATTACATGAACATAAAATGATCTTCTTCGAGATTTTATTCTAGTAATGCTAGTTAAGGAAACACACCTGCTAAATACAGACAGGCTTTCTCAATTTCAAGTAGCAAAATTATGCTAAAATAGAATGATGTCAGCTTTAATGTCTTTATTCATGGGCAAAGTGCCCAGCTGTGTTTGACTGAAGTTGAAATTTTGCTATGACCTTCAAAACCTGTAGGGTCCAGGCCTAAGAGGAAAAGCATCCCAACTGATATTTAATTAAATTATTGTCATTAATTATTAAAGTTCGCAAGGAAAACAAATTATGCACTGATTTATACACAGTCCAATAAAAAAACAGCAAAAAATCTGAATGTGAGGTGCAGTGGCTCTCTGCCATAATTCCTACTGGTAATATACTGGAGACAATCTGTGAAATTCTAGAGTTTAGCTCTAAGTTGAAATGTACGGAGGATTGGTCCAATTTCCATTTATTCTCAGCTCAGATTCCTTTTTAAATGCTTTCCTGTAGTAATTAGGATTGCCAACAGTGATTCTAGAATGCATGTGCATGTAGTTGATACTTCCATAAGTGTCCTACTAAGAGAATGAAAAAATGCCTTTAGGTTTTGATGATGATTTGAATCCCATGGCTTTAGAATTTCAAATGTCAACACAGGATATGTGAATAATGGATGAAACCCAGGAGATTTACAGAATCACAGAAGGGCTGAGGTTGGAGTGCATCTCTGGAGGTCATTAGGTGCAAGCCCCCTGCTCAAGCAGGGTCAGCTACAGCAGGTTGCCCAGGACCACTTCCAGACAGGTTTTACATATCTTCAAGACTGATATTCTTCAGCTTCTCTGGCAACCTCTTCCCATACAAATTAATACAGATTTAATCATCATAACAACATTTTGTTTTAAATATAGGTAAATTTATGCTTTCCTATGTGTGCATTTGCACACAGATGCATAGGTTAAAATACTGGAAGTTGATTTTTGTTATTAGACTGAGATCAATTTATTACAGCATTGCTGGGTTCTAGTTCTAAACATTAATTTGAGGTTGGGTGCTGCTTCTTCTGTTGGAAGCAATGTTGCCTCCAGTTATTCCTAAGCATCCTGCGAATTTGTTTTAGATTAAAAGTAAAATTTGAAATGCAAAATGGGTGCTTGAATTTATGCACAAATATACAATAGAAAATGTCAAAAAATATAAAGGTTTCAAAAATGAAGGTGAAATAACAAATCTTGATGAAATGGGGAAAATATATTGTGTTTTTTCTTTAAGCTTCAAAAAATTTTAAAAATTGAGATGCAGGTTACTTTGTCCAATTTCCTCAAGAGGTCACTCCTCTTTATCTGCTGTCTTTTCTGTATCACAAACATACAGATGAATGGGTAAAAATGCTCTACCTATTGCAAATATTGCTCTTGGAGTCTGTAGGCAATTTGAACTTTGTCATGCCATGTTCCCATTTGTCCCAAGATTTTTGCATTTTTTGTCATCTAGAAGGATATACACTTTTGCTTCTGTGATATGGGGTGTTCCATGGAGAACCAGCTATTTTTCAGCCTTCTCCAATGTCTGCAAGGAGTTTCTTTCCATGCTAAATTGTAGTCTTTTTCAGCATTCACCAAAAATTTCTCATGTACTGCTATTTGAGCTTCTTTGCTGTTTTTGTAATGCTTCAAGCATTTGTAGTTTAGGCAAAACTTACATTTTCTTTCTTGTTTGTACCTGGGATTTTTTCAGTCCTTTTGAATTGACCCAGTTTATGAGAAACAGAGAATTAATCCAAAAGCCTTTGAATTAGCACTTCTGGATACATACGTAATTATAATTTTCCCTTCTATAAAGAAGTAGAAAAACTATTGTTCTTCTAAGTCTGTCTTCCCAGACTTCAAAGAGCAATGAGGAACATATGAAAGAGGATAGTTGGGATTATTTTTTCATTGCAAGAATTTGGGGTAGGAAAGCCTCAGTATTCCAAAACCCAGAGAAAGCATGCAAAGGAAAGTGTCTTCTCTACTTTTCCAAAGAAAAATAAGATTAAGAGTGTCTTTCTTCAGATATCTTCTATTTCTTCCTACATTTCATAAAGAGGAAGGTGAAGATCCCACATAAAGTGTGAAAATCTTTGTTATATTTTGCACAGTAATTGTGAAATTATTATTTTTAAGCTTTGTTTGAATCAGACAATATCTATTCTGTGAAAAGCAGGAATATTTTTCCAGTTTGGTTAAATTTATGATTCAATTAAGATTTTTTTTTTTTCTGCTATTTCATTGTGGTTGGAAGTGGTCAAAAACCTTAGACTTACGACATTTTCTGCCTCAATATTCTGCTCTCTTCATATGTATTCTTTTCCTCCAAGTTTTGACATCATTCTCCTTCATTCAGCCATAAAGTAAAACCTCTTTATGTGCAGTTGCAAAATATCTTTACCTTTGGTATCTTTATTTTGCTTCCAACATTTACAACTTTTCTCTTTGAAACCTTATTTTCATCAGTATATTTTTCTTTTTGACACAATTTTCTTATTTCTAATTTATTTTGCCTCAGATCGCCTAGTCCCCTGCATGGCTGCATGGGGAAGAGGTAGTCTAATGTTATTTTTAGTGGTGGATGAATAGTCTTCTATTTTTAATCAGACAGTTTTCATGTTCCATATCAGGAGTGGGCTAATGCACCCTCTCATAAATACATGAATTCCTCTTCCCTCATCCCTGTACACACACACACACCTGCATAAGTGTCAATTTAGGCAAGTCATGTGGCCTGAAATTTCAAAAGATGTTAGATGGTTTAAACCAGCTTATTCTGTGAAAATTGCAGGGCATTTGTCCTTTGGTACATCAGTGGAGTGATCAAAATCACTAGTAACCTCTGAAAATTAGGCCAAAAGATGCCATTTTTGAAGGATAAGGGAGAATGGAAGTGTTTTGCTCCAGCCTGGGCTCTGAGAGATGCTGAGCCTGTTGGGCTCCAGTTGTTATTTCCACAATGAGGTTTTATGCAATAAAGGACAGTTTGGGGCAAAGCAGATGAAGAAGTGCAAGCACCCTGCCTCCTATACAGGCAGGGTTGGAATGGTACTTTAAACTTCTTCACATGCTCCAAAGGCTGCTGGGGTACCCTGGAAGCTACAGCGTGTGCACTGGTGACACAAAACTTCCCCTCCCTCCTATGGCTGCGCTGCAGACAGAAGAAGCATTGCTCACAAAGTGATGCAAACTGGAGGCTGTCATGAGACAGCTCATGATATGATTTTTGATCTTCCTGGAAGATTAAGCCTTTATTTTTCCAGTCCTCAGTAACCCAGCTCCTTTCTGCTTTCCTTTCCTTGACATTATGCAGTTCAGCTTCTTTTGAGCTTGAGTATAGTCATTTCTCAAGCAATTGTATCAGCAGCCAGTCTTTTATTCTTCCTAGGAGTATGTGGCACCTCATCTGCAGAGGACTCTGTCTCTAGAGATGCTCTGTACACCCTGCTGCTGTTCATATGCACAATCCCTGCCTGAGAGCAGCCTGCCTCTCTTAGCCCCGTGGCACGAAGTGAGGGGGACTTCGCTTCACAACCTGTGTGACTGACAGAGGAGGAGCAGAATGAATTGGCTGTGCTCCTGTGAGCAATCTGACCATCCCAAATAGACTTGCAGTACCATGACATCACATATTGTCTCTGTCTCTTCCTCTCCTTCTCACTTAATCATCCGTGGAATGAGGACACACAATAGTGTGTTTGTGTATCCTTTGGGATCAGCAACCAAGTCACCTGTGAATTATACAGGTCAACAGAAATGGAGGTTAAGATTTGGTCCACACGCATTCTTCCCGTGTCACCAGAGATTACAGACAAAACAAACAGGGATACACCATTGACATTTAGTAAATGTTATTAGAAATGCTTTATTGTAGAGAGAATGAGAAGAGGAGGGATTATATGTATGAATGCAAAGCTTTTTTACTCTGATCCCGAGTCATCGGAGAGGCCATTTTAATTGACATTAAAACAACTTGTCTCAGTATAAACATGCCACAGGATAAAATTGTCAAGTCCTGGTGCTTTACAAGCATAGGGAATGTTTAGTATCAATGAAAAAAATGAGAATTTCTCCTTAAAAATGCTCCTAAAACTTTTGAGTTCCAGAGTGCACAAACATGGACACTGATTTATTTTCTGGTTTTCCCTGAAATTCACCCCTTCCCTGTCACTTTCCTTGAATTTTCTTCTATTCTTCTGAGTAGACTATTATTTTGCAACCTGTGTTGCCCAGTTTCAGGAAGCAGGATTCCTGCCTTTAGAACTCTATTTACACCTGCAGTATGTCTGTGCCTCCATTTCCCACCAGTTCTTTCCTTAGCTGCTGTATGTGACATATTTTTTTGGATTATTTTCTTTTTTCTCTGGGAGATTCTTTCACTTGATGGTTAAGTTTTCTGCAAAGTATCATAATGGGTCAAAACTGAGGAAACAGGATTATAGCTTAGCTCAATATTTTCTGATTTTGTTCAGCATATAAAATAAAGCAAAAAGTGTAATTCTGGGAAGAAAATAAATTAGAAGCATTAAAATGTCAAAATGACCCAAACAATGGCTTATGGACTTGGAAATATTTTTTCCCAACTGCAACATTTAGGCTAATAAATGAGATTACTCCTCCCTATAAACCCTACCATTTAAAGTGCTTATAGATGAGCGAGAATTAGACTCAAGTAGGAAGCACCAAAGATATTTTGAAGTAAAGAAGGCGTCCTATCTGTAACTGCAACCTGCTGAGACAGATAATTAGATTATAAACTGGCAAGATATAAAGAAGCTTTGAAAAAAGTGATGGTGAGCATGCAGGCAATGAAGGCAGAGACAAAATGAATGTGATCCTCCAACACAACCACTAAGGCTGAGAAAAGTCAGAATGGAAAATTACTATTGGATATTTGAAACTGGGAAGGGAACACTTGGTGTTAACAAATACAGAAAAATATCAATAACAGAAGGAAGCAAATGAGAGAAATTAAATTATGTAGGTCTGCCATCTACACACTAATCGAAACAGAGAGTACATTGGATCTGGTTCTCACAGCATCAAATTCTGCTTTGTTAAGGAAATGAGTGAGTCAGACTGGTGTGTTTAGCTTTTTCTATTTTAATTTCTGTAACATGCCAAGGAAACTATCCATTATATCCTGCAATAAGCTATTACACATTTTCACTTCATCTTACTGTGTATGATTTCACTGTTTATGGTGTGCTGTATTTATTTTCAATGTTGTTGAGCATTTTCAGTACAGTTTTCAGCTGTGAAGAAAGTAGACTCTGTGTAAGCCTCTTAGCTTGAATCTACCATTCCAAAGATGCTGGAATCCACTTTCTTTATTAATAGAAATAAATAAAACAATTCTTAATTCAATTCTGAAGCGGAAAGACAGTGCTTCAATACAGGAACTGTTTACTGAAAGGCTCTCGGGAAAGTTTGTTGAAACCATTACAGAGGGAGGTTGTAAACTTACCTTTTAGCAAAAATATCACTCATTTAAATTCCTACACAAGCACAAGGAAGAAGCAGTCTAACTGCTTTGGAATTAACTCTCCTACCTCTACACAAATGATTTCAAAATAATTTTTAGACTCTCTTAATACAAACATATTGAGAGATTTGTCATAAATACTTCACTGATTATTATTACTATGAACAATCTGTTCATTGCTTTACTGGTATTTCAAATGGAAAGACCAATTAGACCTGTTAACCCATCTTTTTGTCAGTAAGTTGATTGGGAATTACTGAAGCGTAACAATTCTAAGTGGCTTTTCATGTGAATGCCAAGCTAAAATGGATATTCAGAGATGCATTAAGCATTTTTACCTGGCTCTGCGTTCTTCATTTAAAGATCTACATGTTAATTTGGAGAAGTGCAACATAAACATGGTGAGCCATGGCTTCTGTGCATGCTCTTTCTAATATTTGTAAACATGTAAGTGTTGAATAATAAAATTGTAGGCCAAAGGTTGTGAGGACTAGAGAAGAGAGAATATGAATTATTTGGGCATATTGCTTTAAGAATGATACATCTGGTAGGCATTGTAAGAATGACACAAGGATTTGACTTCAACAATCATAGGCAAAAATTTTTGTTATGTTTTTATTTGAATGCATTTAATAGAGGGAAATTTTTATATGATCAAGACAGCATTTTTTTATGCTCAGCTTTATTTTAGAAAATGGCTTACCTGGCCTCATAGGGGTTCTGAAAATGGCAGTCATTGAAAGATAACCATGTGAATTGCCCATGGGAATGATACTTGAGATGGACAGCAAACAAGATACATAAAAAAGAATATGTTTCTTTTACTTTATGATGTACTCTAGTCAATACATAGCTAATACTGTCAGAAAATTCTTTGGCAAATAAAACTGCAGAGATGGCTGAAGAATTATTATGAAATTCTTTGGAATTTGGTGTTCTTTGGAGATCAAATCACTCCTTTGAGATGGCTGGAATAAGGTCAGGTGCCTGAAAAGATTGTTGTCACAGAGCCCTGATACCTCCCCAGCCTGAGCTTCCTACATGTGAGACTGGGAGGCAAATTGCAAGAAGGTCTGTCCCACCGCTGGTGGCATCAATTTACTTTTCATTAAGATCCACTAAAATGCATAATCTTATTCTGAATCAAAATAAAACCACATTTCCCTAACAAAATCTGTCAATCAATTGGAATTATGTATTCCTGTGCAATTCTGCTTTTGTGGTTCCTTTAAAAAGGAAATTATGCTCAAACATAAGTTCCCTTTCATAGCCGATCTCAGTAACTCACTGAGTGCTTTTCTCTGTGCCAGCCTGGGAAAGGTAACATGGTGGTGCTGAGTGTCAGATACACTGGCAGGACCTGAAGCCCAGTTCAGCAGCACATTTGCTTCCTACTTTAAGAAAGTTCAGATACAATTTGTCACTGTCACTAAAGTAGTTTTCTTCTCTCCCTGGGACATAAAATGCATTTCCTTGATCCTTGGACTATTCAGAGGTGATCCGCCAAAGAGATCTTTCCCTCCTTGTGGGGAGAGCCATACCGTTACTTCAGTAGAGATAAACAGAAAGGACAAAATGTGTTAAGATAAGGGACTGACCCAGGAGTTACAGACATAAATTGATGTATGTATATAACACAGAACTACCATAACAAAAATACCATTTTATGAGGGGGCAAAACCTGTCTGACCAAGACAGTCTTACAGAAATCTGTGATTCAGCTAAATTTCTGAGATACATTTGATACAAATTTGTGAAGCAGATGCTTGTAAGATATCTTTAAGGTCTGCTCATGAACTGAGAAGATGTTTTGGGAGAGTTGTATCTTCTGAGAGAAGTGAAATTTTAGCCCATTGCTTTGCAATCATACAGGGAAAGAAAGCAAACTCAGCCTTAATACCAACAGTAATAGAGCTATGCATGAGCATTTTATGCCTTGTCTCTTTGTAAGCCATTCAGGATAGAGTTTAGAACATGAGCCCATCTGTAAACTTTAGGAGACGGGAAAAAAAACCAAATGCAACTAATAAGGCCAGCTAAAATATGCTGTAAGTTAAAACTTGGTATTTCACCCAGAAATGAATTCCAGTATTACACGTAGTGTGTAAAATATTTATTTGGATTCAGGCCAACATTTCCATGTCTTTAGTGTAAATAAGACATCTCTATGGCAATTTTGAAGTCAGACAGCTCTATACAAAATGGCAGCAGCATTAATTAAGCATATACTTTTCTAACCCCTCAGGATTCTGTGTCTATTAATCACATGTCAGAATGGTTCCTATTTTGCTGGGGATTCATCAGAGCAGTCCTGTCCCCCACTTTTACTTTGGCTGTAAAGTCAAATATTTAAAAAGTGTTAGTGGAGCTGGAGAGGAGCACAGGAAGTCACTGAATAGAATGGTAATTTATTACCTTTTATCAGACCTGGTTTTCTGTCTCATCAGGTAAAAGCACACTGAGTTTAAGTAATTCCTGGCATGTTCAAAATGTAGATGCTGAACTGATTACTTGCTGTGACTCACCCGACTCTGGCGTTACTTGCAAGTTTGCAAGTGTAGGTGTGGAAGTGAACATATATTTAAAATAGATGTAGAGCTGAAATACTGACCCTGACTGGGTACAAGGTTGTTTTACCTAGTCACATCATTTGCAAGACGCTTTAACTACTGTTGTTTCCCAGCACAGATTTTTTTTCCCAGTAATATTTGTGACATTTATTTATCTGAATAAATACAAAGTCACAGTGTTGTAATGAATTGTCTAATATTTTGAAACATTTTATAAATATTAATTTTTAAAAAAATTCTTTATTATTTTGCCTCTTGAAAATCCTGGATCTCTTAATTTACTAGTTGTCTGTGCATCTTAGTCCCTTCAGCAGCAAGTATATTATTTGGACTCGGATTTTGTATGTGATAGGTTAGCATAAAAGCACTATGGTATGTTCAGCCATCTTGGCATTGTCATTTGAGGTTTTTTAATTAAAAGTCTGCCTTGGAGTATGTCAAGTGCTCCTGTATTTTTGCCATTCTTCTTATCTCTATGGCAACAAAAATATTTCAACATTTACATGGGCATCATATTCTTTGCTAATGTACTATCTGAACTGTTTGTATGCTGAGAAGGGGAGCAGCAGAGATTGGCTTCTGCAGGCTGGGATGCAGGAGTTGTCAAGACAACCAAGAGGCCTAAGGATGTCCTTACTAGTAGCATTAAATTGAAGCTTTAAATTAATTCACCCTCATGTGTTTTTGTAGCTTATGCTGTTAATTGAAATAATAGGAGTGACCTTCCCTGTACATTCAGAGCACCTGTCCTATTAAAATTGCATGTGCTGTTTACTTAAGTACACTCATCTATCAGACAAATCTAGCGTGAAATAGGGGAAAATGGAAGACACTTATATTGTACTGCTATGTATTGACTCGTAGTAATAGGAGAAGCAAGCTTTTCTTGTATCTAGCTTGAGAGAGTTGTAATGAACATTTTACTCTGAAACTTCATTTATTTCTGCTTTTCACTCAAGGGCCTTAAGTCTGCATAACTCCAGACACTACAATTTATTATATAGTGCTGAATGTAATTGAAATGAATAGTTAAATTTCTTTTTTTTTTTTTTGCTGTAATACATTTGAAGAAGCCAAGCATCGTGTTTTCATGAATGCAAGAGACTGCTTTTTCCTTCATAGCAGAAAAAACCCCAAAACAGTAGGAAACCATTACTTTTTTGTTCAAATCATAATCTTGCACCGACTTAATTTGTGGAGCTACTTTTAATTGGTTTTTTTAAAAAAAGAATTCTACAGAGGAACTGGGTGAAGTTTCTTTGCCCAGTCTTTTAGATTATAACAGCCAAATGCGTAGCCCCATAAGAGCCAAAACATTAGATAATTATATGTACATTTCGTTTCCCTATTAAAAGGAAAAACCTGCAATCTGCTCTTTTGATGAAATTAATTTGTTTAATTTTGATGGTCAAATACGTCAAATATTCAATTATTTTTGTACAGGGCAATGGTGGACAGGGATGCACAAGTTCTTAAAGACATAAAGGATTTCATCCTCCTCTGCAACTGGTTAAAAACACAAGTCTCTACCCTGTATCCTGGAATACTTTTCATCTCCTAAAGAGGGAAATGCACTCTTATTTGCCATTGCTTTTATGCTGTTAGGGAGATAATAAAGCTATAGAAAATTTGGGAATATATTTGCCAGTACTATATTCATTGATGCACAAAACCATGTAATTATACTGATGTACACCAGCTGGGAGTCAAACCAGTAAGCTAATGAACCCTTGAAGCATGTTTTCTGGGAAAAAAAAAAACAAAAAAAACAGAACTATTAATTTTTCTTCAAAGTCTAGGAAACAGAGAGAAATGCTTTATGGATTACTGCAGGATTGCCAGGAGTGCTGATGGTAATTTAATCTCCCTTTATTTGAGAACACAGGTGAAGTTTCTTGCAGACTCCTAAACACGAATACTACAGCATGAACTGGAAGTGCTATAAATTCACTTTTGTCTTGGTGAAGGACAGATTATTGGGAGAGGGCAAGAGGCTGACAGGCACCCTTTCTAGTTCCTTATTAATCTCTTCAAGACTGTTACCATCTCCGTGGCATGTGACAGGAATGCATCAGTCTCCATATCAATACTGTGGCTGCAGCCAGTTTACTGTATGCATGTTAATGTTTGCTCCCACTGGTATTTGAAACACCTGTGAGTGCTCAGCACGTCTGAAAATCAGGCCATTTAATTCTAGGCACTTTAAATATAGATTGAGGGTCTTAAATTTAGGTATGAAGGTTTGAATGTTTTGGATCAAACCTCTCCATTAGCCTGCAATCAAGAGTGCTATATAGAAATGATATCGCAGAATAAGATACAATCAGGTCAGATTTTTTTTTTTTTGTAAAGACAAACCCATAACATCAGCATTCAGTTCACTGTAAAATATAGTCCTTAGAGTGTAGCTGCATATAATATGTGTTATTAAACTTAAACTGGCAACTCCATGTCTAATGATAATGGGTCTATAGCTAAAAGAAAAGCATTATTCTTTGTACTGCATGCAGATTAAAAAGACCTATTTATTCCAATCACAGTTTCTGTCTATGCACTAAATTACTGTTGGTAACACCAAGTCTATCTTACTTTGCCAAGATGTACAGTTGAAAGCACAGGGCTATGCACCAGAACAACTTGTCACTGCCTCTCTGTCTTCAGCACCCCTGGATACTTCACTGACACCCAGGATCTCCTTTCACAGTCTCTTTCTTGGTATATGCCAAGGAGCTGGAAGGCTGCTTGCTCGCTCGTTGCTGTGTCATATAGCTGGGCTGGACTGTAATGATGCCAACATAAGGGAGATAGTTTGGTCAAATGAAAATCACCCACCTAATTTCTGGACAACCTTAAAAAGGATCAGTGCTTCACTTTACCAGTCAAAGGGCTGTAGGGATCAGTATGAATGTCTTGAACCTACAATGTAACTTTTCCTCTATTTTGGAATTTGAAGGGATCTTAAGTTAGGATACAGGTGAGGTTGAAATTTGATGGAAAGGAGAGGTTATGCCACAGTAAAAACTGGACCATTATCACTTTCCTTCTCTAAAAGAAAAAGGAAGAGGAGCAGAGGCAGGACAACATCTAGAGCATCTCTAGGGTTGGCATCAGACTGGTAAGAGTCCCAAAATTTGTAAGAGACCATGATGGATTCCATCCCACATCCTTCCCCATCTCTCATTCAGGAGCTACAGACTGATAGCAGGAAAGTCTCACTAGAGGTGGTCCCAAACCACAACATTCTTAAAGGTAAAAAATGTCTCACGATTTCTATGAGGAATTATCTCTGTGTGTCTTTTGGGGGCACTAGGCTTTGCAGCCATTTCAGTAGTACAGTAGAGGCTGACAGGGACCAAAAGTCAAGCACAGCAGAGAAAATTGTCTGTCACAGTAGGTCAGGCATTTCAGGTGGCATTTGAATGAAAGGATCTGCAATGTCATGTGGAAGTTCCTTACAGCAAGTAGAAAAGTGTGCCGGGTTGAATTAAATTCTTCCAGGGCTCTGGGCATCTGGATTTGTTTTTGCAGTTTGGACCTATGTACATTTTTCTGGCAAGTGGAACTAGCCTGTACATCAGTCAGTATAAACATATCAGTATGGAATATAAATCTACATATAGTGGTCTAAACTAGCACAACTTTACTGGATCTCCATCATATGTTAAAATAAGATACAATGCTATTTTCATCATTTAGTCTCATGTATAATATTTCTTTTAAAAGCTCTGTATTACGTCCAGTAATTGGTTCATGAAATGTCAGCACAGATAAATAGTATACAGACCTTTACATGTTTCCTGAGTATTTATATATTAATTTGGTAGCCAGTACATACAATCTCCCTTTTCTTCCTATCTTTCCTTCCCATCATTTTGCTCCATCTTTTTAGAGCCTGGATATGTGCAACAGAATTCCTTTATTAAAGCAGCTTGCCAATGTTTTCTCTGTCTTCAGCACTGTGGGGTATTTCATTGACACTCCGGATCTCCTTCGATATTCTCTCTCTGTCTCTCTTGACATTTTTGCAAGGAGGGAGAAAGAGGCTGGGGGAAGGTGCATATAATGCTTCCACTGCTGAGCAGTATGAATTATATCTGCTGGAGTAATAGTGTGAAGTGGCAGGGATCCGTTTTGATGAATCTCATGCTGATTTGTAGCCCCAATTCTAGCTGTAGGTAACACTGAACACCTGTTTGGAGTACTAGAGAGATGGAATAAAGCTCTGTACAGTAAATATGCTGTGTACTGTAGCTGCTTGTTTATTGTCATACAGTAATTAATTTGCAATTATATTTTGAAACATACCAGAAGAGAAGTGCACTATAATTCCTACCACCCAGAAAGAGGCTCAGCAGTGACACTTGTTAAACTAAGCTGGCTGATTCTCTCTTTTCTCATCACTGATTGCTTTTTTCTTTTGTCTCAGCACAAAACAGAAAGTTACAAAAGACACTTCTGTAAAGATTTGTGCCTGGATAGTAATGGCTCTGTGCTACTCTAAAACAGTATGTCTTAAAAACAAACACACACATACACATGAAAGAGGGAGTGTGAATATCTATCTGATTTCATGTCTATCATCCCTTGCTGTACCACATCATTCACAGTGTTTCACCACAGAAGGAGTTTGTGAGCCCCATTCTTAACTTCCTACCTGTGAAATTCTTGTCTTTTCATCCGTATGCCTCCTTTGCCTCTGTTTAGAATCATTCAGAATCATCTGCTAAGAGACTTGATGAAAAGATTCATCATTCTATCTGTCTCTGAGTCTGGTGATGCCTCCTATGAAGGGCACACCCTTACTCTCAGTCAAAAAAATTCTCACAAGCCCATCACTGGTTTTAAATTACTGCTGTGTTTTATTGCGTCCCTCTGCAATAAGCTCCTTATGAACTGTTCCTTTCAGAAATTTCTCCATAATTCCTTTGAATAGGTTTTAAATAGCTGGAAGTCTGGCTTTTCAAAAGTAGACCCCAAAATTTGGTTTCTGCTAGCACACTTGAACAGAGGAGTCAGAAGTTCCTGTTTGCCTGCAATGCCATAGTATTATTGCAATAAAAAAGATGTTGCTGTATTAGATACTGCAGCAAGTGTTTTAAATGCAATTTTATAACCTGATGTTTAGTTACTTTGACACAGTTTTTAGAAATAGCTTTCAATTGGATTCACAGCAATTTGCTTGTTTCTTTCCTGCCTCTCCCTAAAAGTGATGTATCTATTCTCAGGTCCATGCTTGATACTAATATTTCTTTCCTCCCCTGTTTTTCTAATAGTCGTGTTATCTATTTTCTTTCATCCTTTAACTAGTATTTCCAGTTTTGAATAGTTGGTCCTGAGATATTTTAAAGATATGTGTATAGGGTTAAATTCAAAATCTAAATTTGAAAGTCGATCCTTAGTATTTCACTAAAACTTAAAGCTTAAATGCATGATCCCATGATTCTGTTTCTCTTGTACCTGTCCCATGGCTGCATAAAATTAAGTGTTCTCCACTGTGCACATTGAGGTTTGCTTGTAGGTGAGAATACCAATCTTAAAATGGTAGAGATTGCCTTGTTTTATACAAATTTATGATCAACTGTATATATGTGGAGTATGTAAACAACAATCCCTTGAAAGTAAAATAAGAAATAAATCAATATGCCTCAGAGAGAGTGCTAACTTAATTTGCAATTATCTCAAGTAAGGAAGAAAAAGAGAAAAATACTGTCTTCCTCTGAAAATCTTCCCAAATACAATATTTCTTTGACATTTCACATATACTGAAAAGTCACACCTGAGGAATTCATTTCCATTGCTTTCACTTGGTGTCCTATGGTGACTGATATAAATATTTTATTAGGCAAACCTGCAGGTTTCTGAAGATTATATGTCTTATCAAGTTGACCCTTATAATTATGTTGTCTTCTGTAACTGTGGGATCTCTTTTAATTTTGTAGTCTTTTTGTAAATATTGAACCATAAAAAAATATACAACCACAAGCAAAATCTGACTGTGAATAAGAAAAGGTGTAAACAGGCCTCTTCTTGCTAAGGAAGATTTCCATTCTCCTTGTTGCTACAGAGACAATGCCTTAATTATATGTTAGTAGCTGGACATAGAGCAGCATATCCTCAGCTTGTGAAAAATCTGTTTTCCCAGACTGTTTTTCTTTGCTTCTCTTTTAAAATAATCACTGTGGATGCTTTTCTATCTTTCTTTTATCCCCATCTTCTTCTTTCCTGGGAAATGAGACTTAGAGGGGAAAAATTTCAGTTGCACAAAGCAGTCAATGAGGGTTTGCAGTTCTATCAAATTGAGTTGAAGATTGTACGTACAGAAAAAAATGTTTTTATTTGATACAGGAATATTTTATACATTTTTGTTTCCTGGAAATTAGTTCTCATTTACATATTTCTATGGCCTTCTGTTGCAGTTATTAAAACATTGCTTCTGTTATTCTCTGCCTCTGCAATTATTTACTTGGGAAAGACTTTGTTCTTTTCCTGGGCAGCAGAAACCATACACAAGTCCTATGAAAGAAGAAGTTGGGAGGCTCTGCGCTGGTATCTACAGGCCTTTGTAAAGGCATGTAAATCAGATTGATGCCCCAGTGTATTCTAGTCTATCAGTTCCTAAAGGAGATGAGCTGACTATTGGCCCAGCTACTTAATGCAGATGGGGGTTTTGGCTAACATTCATCCCATTTAAATTTAGCACACAGCTGACTTACCTAATTTAAGGCAATGTTCCTTCTTATGCAGTGGAGAAAAATGTACCGTTTCAGAAAGTGATTCAGGCTTTAAATTAACTGAATCATCCCCTTGAACCATCTTTTTCCATATATTACAGGGACAGGCTACAACCCTAATTAAGACACCATAATTCAGTGTCAGCATTCATTTGGGATAGACTCTTGCCCATTTAGCAGTGGGTGTTGTTTTGTGGCTGCCATGTTGTGGTGGGATTTGTCACAGGCAATGCAGGAGGCAGCAGATTATTTCCAGAGATCTGCCTTTTCTGTTTCTGCAGGCTGTTTCCTCTTTGTTTGGAGTTCTCTGCCAAGGTAGGATCTACAGTTCCAGAAATAGCCACTAGGATAGATGGCATCTATTTCTAAGTAATTTCTTACTGTTTAAAAATATAAAACCAGGGGGAAGTCTAATTATGTGACATAGAAGATAGTCCCAGAGCTTAAAATCAGTGATACAATCTACAAAATTACAACATTTTATGAAGACTTAAGAATTTTGAAAGGATGTTTTACAAAAATTTTTGTTGATGCTCCGACAATGGGCAAAAGCCATTGAAATCATTGATAGAAGGCAATGAAATAGGGGCTCAAAAGAAGACAATACTTTCATATCTCTAGGTCTCTCTAGAGAGGAATTGAGGTGCCTTTTGAATTTCTGCTGGAATGACTTGCAGATAGAAAAGGGCAGCAGAAGTGGCTCCAGTTTCTCAGTAGACCTGGAAAGATTTGCCCAAATGTATGATGGCCGTGCACTGACAGAGTCCTGCTGGTTTGTGTGTGCAAAAGAAAAGAAGGTCATCAGGAGTAGCCAGCATGGATTCACCATGAGGAAATCATGCCTTACCAATGTGATAGCCTTCTATGATGACATGGCAGGATGGGTTGATGAGGAGAGAGCGGTGGAAGTTGCCTACCTTGACTTTTGCAAGGTTTTTGGCACTGTCTCCCATAACATCCTCGTAGGTAAGAGAGGAGATGTGGGATGTGAGGACGGTGAGGTGGATCAAAAACTGGCAGAGCTCAGAGGGTCATGATCAGTGGAGTAGAATCCAGCTGGAGGTCTGTAGTCTGTGGCATTCCCCAGGGATCAATAATGGGTCCAGTCTTATTCAACTTGCATATCAGTGAGCTGGACAAAGGGATAGAATGCACCCTCAGCAAGTTTGCTGACAATATGAAATTGGGGCAGTGGCTGATACTCCTGATGGCTGCGCTGCCCTTCAGCGCGACCTTGATTGTCTGAGAATTGGGCAGAGACAAACCTAATGGTGTTCAACAAGAGCAAGTGCAGGGTCCTGCACCTGGGGAGGAATAACCCCAAGTACCAGCAGAGACTGGGAGCTGACCTCCAACAGAGCAGCTCTGCAGAGAAGGACCTGGGAGTATCAGGGAATGACAAGTTGACATGAGCTGGCCCTTGCAACCAGGAGGGCCAATGGTATCTTGGGGAACATTGGGAGGAGTGTGTCCAGCAGGTCAAGAGAGTTGATCCTGCTCTTCCATGTGGCCTACTAAGGCCATATCTGGAGTATTGTGTTCACTTCTGGTCTCCTCAGTACAAGAAAGACAAGGAGCTACTGGAGAGAGTCCAGCAAGGGGTCACAAAGACGATGAGGGGTCTGGAGCACCTCTCTTATAAGGAGAGAATGTGGGAGCTGGGCCTGTTCAGTGTAGAGAAGAGAAAACTCAGGGTCTCTTAATGTGTAGAAATGTCTCAAAAGCAGGTGTCAAGAAAAAGCTACCAGCTTTTTCTTTTCAGTGGTGCCCAGCAACAGGACAAGGAGAAATCATTCAGGAAAAAAAAAAAGGTAGGTGGAACTAAGGAGAGTTCTAGCAATTGAGCAGTGAGGGAAACCAGGATTCTGCTTTTGAGCTATCTCCTAAGTCTTCTTTCATTTAATTGCAAGCATCCCTAAGAAGCTGGGCACAAGCAGAAATTTTTTATTTACTCCCACCCAGCAGTTTTATATTTTGATAATGTGCAATTGCATATGATTCCCTCTTCACAGCCTCTCTACAATGAAATGTCCTTGCTGGAGACCAGGGTTTCTAAATGTTGATGTTTAAAAGTGAAGCAGTGTCAGGAGGGCCAGAGGCATCCTGAGAAGCCAAGAGATTCCTCTGCATTTCTATGGAGTGGCCAAGAGTAGGAAGTTACTGACATTATTGCCAGTAATGGTATCTCTGTATTTTTTTATTCAACAAGAGCTGTTCACTTCAATATAAGGTTTATGAGCTACTATAATTTAATTTCTACAGAGCTTTGATTGCTAACAACACAGTGTGAAGTGATAAAACAGTATTTCTTATATTTATATTGTTCCAAGAAGTGTAGGTTTATACTTGAAACTGATTCAAAAACAACAAATACTGAAGAGGTGCATTTCAATAAAAACCTCTAAAAGTTCTTGAAAAGAGAGAGCTGCTTGCTTGTGCACACAATGCAGTGAGAGGTGTGGGATCAGAGAGTGTGCATTGCATGCCTTACAGGCAGGAGGAACCCCAGGGACATGGAGGCACTAAGGCAAAATCATAGAATCAACCAGTACCACTCTTGAAGGGAATCTCAATGATCACCTGCTCCAAACTTTCTCAGTAAAAGCACGGTCTAGACAAAATGGCCCAGAGCCCCATCCAGACAAACCCAGTGCTAAAGAATCCAACTCTTCACTAAGATTATTTCAATGGCTGATCACTTAATTGTAAAAATTTTTCCTCTTGTGTCTGGTTAGAATCTCCCCTGGAGTAACCTGTACTCATTACCCCATGTCTTTTCCATGTGACTTCTTGTAAAAAGGGAGTTTCTGCTTTTTTTTTTTTTTTTTTTTTCTTGTGAGCCACCCTTTATATGCTAGAACACAGTGATAAGGTCTCCCTTAAATCCTCCTTTCTCAAGACTGAACAAAACCAGTTTTCTCAGCCTTTCCTCACATGGGAGGCTTTTCAATCCTATGATCATCTTTGTGGCCCTTCTGTGGACCCTCTCCAACCTGTCCACATCTCTTTTGTGGGCCAAAATTGAACTCAGTATTCCAAGTGTGGTGTACCAAGTGGTGAATACCACATGGGAGGCTTTTCAATCCTATGATCATCTTTGTGGCCCTTCTGTGGACCCTCTCCAACCTGTCCACATCTCTTTTGTGGGCCAAAACTGAACTCAGTATTCCAAGTGTGGTGTACCAAGTGGTGAATACAGTGGGATAATGGCTCCTTTATCTCTGCTGGTGCAGCCCCTATTGATCCAACCCAAGCATCCTGTTGGCTTTCTTTGCTGCAGAATCACACTCTTTCACTAATACGGAATTTCTTGTCCACCAGAAAACCCAGGTTTCTTTCCACAAACATCTTTCCTGCTGGGTAGGTCCCAGCCTGTGCTGCTCTCCTTGATTAAGTTTTCACAGGTGCAAGACCTTACACTTGTCTTTGTTGAATTTCCTAAAGTTCTCATTAACCCACTCTTGCAGCCTATGCAGATCTTTCTTCTGGGCAGCTCTCCCTTCTGCAGTGTTCACTTCACCACTCAGTTTAATACCACCAGCAAACTTTGTCAGGGTACACTTGACCCCATCACCCAGATCACTTATGAAGATACTAAGCAGTGTTGGACACATTGTTGACCCATGGAGGACCCCACTTGTGACAGGCTGTCAGTTTGGGAACTATTTGCCACCACCCTTTGGGTGCAGCTGGTCAGCCAGTGCCCCACCAATCACATAGACCACTTGTCCAGACCACAACACATCTGCTTCTCTAGGAGAGGGCAAACCATGCCAAAAGCCTTGAAGAAATCCAAGTAGACAATGTCCACTCCTCAGCAGCAGCTTACTTTGTCGTAGAAGGTGATCAGGTTTGGCAAGCATGCTTTACCTTTGGTGAATCAAAACAAGGAATAAAGATTCAGATGGTGGCTGATATTGTATGGGTTCAATTTGTCACTGTCATGGTTTAGGAGTGATATCCTCCAATTTAGTGTCCCCACTGAAACACTCCAAGCCATGCACTGTTTGCTCACTGCCCCCTCGCCCTCTGTTTCCCCCTGTGGTGGGATGGAAAGGGGAATTGGAGGCACAAAAGCCAAAGATCACGGGCTGAGATAAGTTACTGGAAAGAGCAATAAGAATTTTTAAAATGAACAACAACAGCAACAATCCTAATAATAGACTGTACAAGAAACAAGCTATTTGTGCACAAGTGCTCACCCCCAAAAAGACCCAACTGTTTCCTCTGCCACACTACCTGACCTGGGACGGACCCCTTCCGTCATCCTTGGGAAAAGACCTGAGGTGATATAGAATAACCTCTGAGTCCTCGCCATGCCCACTCCTGGGTACTACAAAAAATTAACAGTGTCCTGGCCAGAACCAGGACAGTCACTGTCCCTGCAATCCTAAAACAGTGTGAGTGAAAGAGCTGCTTCAAGGTCCCTTTTGAAAGACTGTGACATTTAAATTCCTAAGCATCCTCATTGCATAGCTCATTGCACTGGTTAGGAAGACTTGGCTAATAAGCATTATAACTTGTCTTGATGGAAAATGGTTTAGAACCACAAGTGTGGTAAATCTTGACAGTATTAATTGAAATCTGCTGTGTTTCTCCCAAGTATTGTAAAGCTCTCTCACTTTCTAAAAGACTCCATGAAGTTGCATGCACGAGAATTGACAAGTGATAGCAGAGGCTGTGATTACAGTGGGCTTTGTAGTTACTTGAGGTTACAGAAAAGTGTGCTTTTTTCACTTGGATAGTAATTTTGTGTAATATCCTGTAGCACACAATGGAGAAAAAAATCACCAAAATTTATAATCTTACAGAGCAAACTAAATCTGCACTGTCAAAAAAACCCTTAGTAAATGCTCTGTTTTCACTGTTCTCATTTTGTGTACTGAAGGAGCTGGGGACCATGTAGGCTGTATCCTAATGCTGTCCATGTTGCAGTGAAAGGAGGCCCACTTTAGATAAACACTGAATCCAATTTCAGTCAGCCCTATATCTCTCAGCTGCAATTTATTTTTCTTTAAATATGCAGAATGAGACTCAGAGCTTTTCATTTCTTAAGAGATGAACAACTGGAGCACTACGACACATTTATATAATGCTTAATTTCAGAAGCGAGGAAATTAGACAAATGGATATATTGAGCCCAGAATTTAGATCAGGGTTCAGCTTCTGAGCTTTATGTGGTATATTAGCCTTTTAAATGATGTTCCTTTTTTGATGTAGTCTCTATCACCATTACACTCCCTTCCCATTGATGTTCATTGTGTATCTGTTACAAGTTCTCACTGAGTTGTGGGGGAGGGTGAAGCTAATTAGATTGTTGGTGGTGATAATAAGACATATCCATTGCAACTTTTTCCTGCGTGTCTGGGAAAAGGTAGGTTGTTAGCTTAGCTTCCTTTCCTCATGGGAAAACTCCCAAGAAGTACATGTTAGATTCAGGAATTTATACTGTGGTGAAGACAGGAAGAAATGGGAAAACTACAGCTCCATGTCACCAGCCCTTCTCTGAGGTGTGGTAAGAAGTATTGGAGAGTATTCTGTGACATTAAGCAGGATTTATTTGATTACACAGAGCTAAAGCTTGTGCATACTGCAGAATATGAGGGGTTTTTGCAATTTCTCCATCAGCTCCTAAAGATGGCACTTTTCTCACAGATTTTTTTTCCTTCAAGTTATAAGTTTCTTCCTTCAGGCTGAGGTGGTTTTTTTAAAACTTTCTTTAACAAGCAGACATTTTTATTCACATTTCCAATTTGAATCAAACAAGTTGAAAACAGATATTCTAGGGTTCAGGCAGTGAACTAAATACTGAGTGACTACTATGCCATCAGTCTTTTTTAATGCTGGTTATTTTCTGACTGTACACGAATGGCTTTCACCCAGGTCTTCTGTGTCTTTACAATGAGTCTAGAACAGCTCTCAGTTTCAAAGCAAACCAGTTTTACCACAAAAGTCTCAGGAAGGACCATAAGCAGGTAGTCAACTCAAACAGAGAGGCAGGCACCCTAAGAGGAGAGCAGACAGCCACATCAGCCATTTTGGGTCCGTAATTAAGGTGGAATTCAGAACTATTGCTTTTAGAACTTAAGTTCCTTTAGGGGCTAAAATCAGCTGTGAGTCTTTAGAGGGTGATGAGAACAGCCACACTGATTGCTTGAAGTGAAGCTGAGTATCTTGGGTGAGAAAGCAGGTCCATGCTGAAAGATGAATAAAGGCTTACAAGTTGCTGCTGAACAGTGCACATAGCTTAGTCTGCTGGAGCATCAGAGCTTTGTGGTCAGGAAGATGTAAAGCACCCTTTGCTAGAGGTCTTTTGTCCTTGCAGTAAATTATATTAATAAAATTTAGATACAGTTGCAGTAAAATATTTTCTTTTTACAGTCTTTTATGAATTGAAAAATTCAAAATTGTTGAGTTTACAAAAGTTTATTTGATATACAACAAAAGCTATCTGCTCCAAGAAATTTTTGTTTCTTCATCAGCTGTCCTTTTGTGAGATTGTCTCCTATTAACTAATGATCGCAGTAAGCTTTGAAGGTGAAAGCATTAAGTGCTCCATGTTATTACTACTATTACAGAGCATGTTGTAGTTATGTGGAATGGAGTTTTTAATGGAAAGTAGTTATTTCACTTACTCACACTGAGACAACTTGGTGCATATTTATCCCTGGTGTGCATTGAATGAGGGCAGTAGATATTTATCAGAGTTGAAACTGCTCCTTTATGGTTTTATCTGTAACACATCTTATATAAAATCAAGTTTAAGTCACACTAGAATCTGTTTCTGAAAAAAAAAAAAGTATCTTCAAAATCACTGAAACAGTCTGGGAGTCAGTTTTCAATGTCACCCATATCCCCCCAAGTGCTTTCCTCATTCAAAACCTTACCATTAAAAAACACCTCCTTTATTTTCAATTTATTGCATCAGAGGAAATGTTTGAAAGCTGTCATCTCCCACAGAAACTACAACATTGACTTTCAAAGAGCATGAGTCATTTATGAAAGTGGGGCTTAGATGTGTAAGTTACTCAACTGCCCTTCAAGATTGCGTCCTTTCCAGCAATATGAAATAGTTGTGCACCTTTGGATATCATAATGAAAGCTTCATGCATCACTACCCGGTAGTTTACTTGAAGAGTGAATAAAATGATGAAAAAAAGAGAGTAGAGAAAGTAGTAGGCAAAACTGGAGAAGCAGAGCTGGAAATCATCTGATTCAACCCCCCCTGGCAGAACAGGGCAGACAGAATAAGGTGTGTTCCTTTTTCAACAAAAAATATATTCTAAAACTCTAGGAAGATTAATTGTGCAAAACCAGATGGGTTTCTTTCTCCTAATTCCAGCACCCCCTCCCACCCTCCCAGGGCTTAAGACATGAACGAGGTAAAATATCCTGCTTCTTCTGCAAAACGTTTGGGAGTATTCTGTCCTGGAAGATTCTGTGCTACTGGATCCTACCTGTACTTCAGTAATACATTAGAAGTTTGCCTTTTCTAGTAAAAACATGACCAAAATCCCACATGAATGAGGCAGACACAATGCTCAGAATGAGCTCCTTCTGAGATTTTAGAAAGGATAGGGGATTAATTTATGACTCAGTAACTGGCAATTCCAGTTACTTAAAATCCAATGATAAGGGAAACTATATCCATCTCCCTTCATCAAATCTTGCTTAATAAAGTCTTCAAAGCACAATAATAACTGTCAGGAAAAAAAAAAAAAAAAAGAAGTATTGGACTGATTAAGTTGTGTTTTTCTTAGCTGAAAGTCCTTAAAAGTGGGTACTAGCCTCACTCGTAATATGATGCATAGAGGAATTTGTGTTTGTTCTACAGATCTGAACCCTTCTCACATTTACAGCAAAGCTATCAAGAAGTTTCCCAGATGTTTAGGCAAAATAGCATTTTTCCACCTTGAGGATGATAACTTCACCTTTCCCTTAGCAGAAACAACCATCCCCAAGACTACAGCATGGGTCATGCAGTGCTGCTGGCATTAAGGAGATAAACAACCCTCCTGGTTGCATTGGGTTTGCATAGACAGGTTTGGGATTGGGGTGGGGGGAGGAGGGGGAATGTGCTATAGGGTGAGGTCTGTGAGAAGCTGACAGAAGCTTTCCCCATGTCTGACAGAGCCAATGTCAACCAGCTCGAAGATGGATGTGATGCTGGCCAAGGCCAAGCCAATGAGACGTAGTAGTGGAGCCTCTGAGATAACATATTTAAGAAGGAAAAAAAAAAGTTATTGAGCAGTTGTAATTGTGCTCAGAGAAGAGCAGAGTGAGAATATGTGAAAAGAACAGCCCTGCAGACACCAAGGTCAGTGGAGAAGGAGGTGCAGGTGCTCAGCTCCAGGTGCTGGAGCTGAGGTTCCTCTGCAGTCCACAGTGCAGACCATGGTGAGACAGCTCTGCTTCTGCAACCTGTGGAGGGCCATGGGAATGAGAAGATCTATCTGCAGCCCATGGAGGAGACTAATTTCAGAGGAGGTGGATGTTCAAAAGAAGGCTGTGACCCCATGGAAAGTTCCTGGCAGGGACCTATGGAACCATGGAGAGAGGAGCCCATGTTGGAGCAGGTTTCCCAGTGGAATCTGTGACCCTTTGGGGAACCCAAGCTGGAGCAGGCTTTTCCTGTGGAAAGAAACCCACATTAGAGCAGTTTGTAGCCCATGGGAAGGACTCATGTTGGAGAAGTTCACGGAGAACTGTCTCCCTTTGGATGGACCCCACACTGGAGCAAGGGAAGGACTCTTGTTCCTGAGCAGAGGCAGGAACAACATGTGATGAACTGACCATAAACCCCATTCCCCATCTTCCTGCATCATTGAAGGGGAGGAGCTAGAGCCCAAGAATAAGGGAGGGATGGGGTAAAGCGTTTTTCAGATTTGTTGCATTTATTATTATCATGCTGCTCTGATTTTGACTGGCAATAAATTCATTAATTTCCCCAAGGTGAGTCTGTTTTGCCAGTAACAGTATGAGTTAATGAGTCAATGAGTGATTTCTCCCTGTCCTTATCTGAACTCTTAAACCTTTCATTGTATTTCCTCTCCTCTGTCTAGCTACAGAGTGGGGTGATAGAGCAGCTTTGGTGGGTAGCTAGCATCCAGCCAGATCAACACACCACACCAGTGTTAAAATAGTCCTAAAGTTACTCTCTGGTACTATGCCAGCGAATATGAAAATAATGATGCACATTTAAAACAAATCCTTTAAAATATTTAGGATCAAAGTAGAATTAGAATCTTAGACACAAATGAAATGGAGACATCAAAACAAGTTTCCAGAGAGTTTGTGTAGGCAGTGAATTGGGTGCAGAATTTTGGAAAACTTGGAGGTGATAGTTATAGGGAGAGATCCAATCTAATTATGAAAAGAACTGTGCAATTTAAACCAATAATTTTACAGTTACTGAATTCATGGTGATTAAATCACAGGGTTTCTTCCTTAGGGTTTAAAGATTGGCAGCACAGTTCTTGTAATCCTCTTCTGATCTTCTCAGGGCATCAGGACTGTGGTTTATTGACATGTAATTAGATCAGGATGTCACTACATCAATGTCAGTGTAAACATCACTAAGTAAGTAGCTGATCCTTACAAGATCAGCAACCTAATCTCCTCTGGGATGCCAACAGTCTTTGTTAACACTTAGGCTTAGGATTGTATCTGTTCTTTTAATGCCAGGCTCCCAACAACCCTGGGATCTTTGACATCCCAAGACAACCAGCATCTGAAGTTCAACTAGTCATACTGATGTTCTGGCAATTGCAATACCTAATAGATTTTATTGCTTACACAACAAACAAATAATGAAATCTCACTGTTTGTGGGACAGGCGGGGGACATGGGTGGATTATGAAGTTTATTTTTTTAAGCTGAGTGTGAGTTACCTACTGTATAGATAGCTGAAATTGCTGGCTTTTAGAAAAACTTGTGTAGTAGCTCATTTTTTACAGGCTCTATTCACAGCCTTAAAAATTTGCAATTGCAATTGAAAGAAATCTTATAAAATTATATGTGAAAAGATTAATCATAAATTGTATTTTAAATTGCCAGCAGTACAATCAAAGGAAATTGTTTCATGGAAGGGAGGTTTGAAATAAATGTTACAATGCTAAAACCTTTTTTTTAATGGAGAAAAATATCCATAAATATATTTTAAGGAAACAGAAAATATATCTTAATTTGGATCACTTTGGTTTATCTGTTTCTTCCACAAACTATAAATGTAGTTTTTTGGTCATAAGATTGTCAGCCTTTCTTAAACTGAGAATATTATTCTATATTTCATTTTCTTAGTCCATATTTCATTTTCATAGTCCATTTTTCAATGGACTCATTTACAGTTAATGCCTATGGAAACAGTCTGGGTTTTCTTACATAGCTTTCACATGCACTTCAGAAATACAGTGCACACCATAGGGCTTCATCAGCGCAGTTTGAAAAGCACAGGTCATGTTCCATATTTGAGCAAAATTTTCATTGGCTCTAATCAAAATAAAGATGTCAAGTTTTTACCATAAGTTTTTCTAAAATTTTAAAATGTAGCTGTGAAACAAAGGAAAGAAAGGTGTTGATGTTGATGTCTAAAACCCTGCATATATTGAATTGTTAGGTATATTTTCAGGTTTATGGGAGTATTGGGGGGCTGGGGAGAATGTATTTTGTCAAGCATTTTGATTATATGACATTCACCACTGTAAATATGTGTAGGTGTTGAGACGCAATTATGTAAAATGAGGAAGAGTTTAAGCATCTAAACAACAGTGATTACAAATATCAGTGTGCTGAGCTGATATCCATTTTAGATAGGCTATAGAAATATGAGTTCATTTTATGTACTTACCAGGAAAGTTAACAAATTGATACTTCCAAAGATTTAGGAATATTTAAGGCTATAAATAACCCAAAAGCTATCAGCAGAATTCAGAACCTAAAAAAGTTTTAGCACTTGCCTCTGTATTTATTTGTTATCTGAGTATCTGGTAGTTTGTGAGCAATAAATGTGAGTGGACCTTATTATGTCATTTCTCTAAGCTAGTGCACACCTTTAAAACAGCACAGAAAAAAAAAAACAAACCAAAAAAAAAAAAAAAAAAAAAAAAAAAAAAAAAAAAAGCCTTGCAAGCTTTTGTGTGGGGATGTATGTCCCTGTGGGGAACTGCAGCGCTGAGAATCACGAGTCTACTGCTATTATGCCTGCAGGGTTGAAGCTGGACAGCTGCTCTTTGTGTCCTTTGTGCTCAAGGGCTTGGACTTTTCATGGATCTGTTTGCTCTGACCTGCATACATATCAGAAAAACTTGGAGAAAGGAGAAACCTAGAATGCATCCAGAGGATGTGCATGGTATACCACTCATTGATGAAGCCAGTCAAAATTCGTGCATATGACTATTTTAAAACTCTTTTCCCTGGGAACTGGCAGATTTTATATAATAAAAAAAATATTTCCCACTTTTGAAACTACACATCTGAGTTAAAATGGATAATAATTTGTTTTAAGCTAAAAAAGCTGTTAGTATTTTAACTGCTGTCACTGGAAAGTGGGGGAGGGGGGAAGGCTGAATACAAAGTTAGAAGTAATTGCCTTTTCTTGCCCTTGGTCTCAGTTAGATTGAACCTTTCTTACAAGCAGAGATTTAGGGAAGTTGTGAATGGTCTTACTGCAAGGTGAAATGTTTGTATTTGGTAACACCTATGAGAATATACTGGCATGTAGAAAGTTGGGGCCTCCTCTTAAAAGAGGAATTCCAGGGTAATTTATTCATGCTTGCTCTCTGCACCTGAATAATTGCCATATAAACAGACCAGTAATCATATTAAAACACAGACTGATAGGCAAGGGAAACCATTTTTAAACATGCAAAAAACATGCCTTTCAAGAATGACTTGATTTTTATCCAACTTTAGAAATTATTTCTTGACGTGAGACAAATGCACTGTTTAACATCTGAGTACACATTAAAAAACCTGTTTCCTTTTGCAGGTAACACATTTAATGAGATCTTTCAGAGAGAAAGCCCATTGTTTTGAAGGTTAGGCTGAGGTTTGGGTCATTTTGTGGAACAAAGTAAAGGTTTCCACAGTTGTTAATCCTTTAAACATTACTTCATGAAACAAAAATTAAGTTCATTTAAAAATATCCACTTTTTCTGCTTTTGAAATGAGCACACTACTGCAAACGTATCAGTCCCTTTTCTATTTGTCTAAGTAAACCAGCTTATGTGAATAAGGCAAACTGAACAAGACCTCTACCAAAAACACTCCACCAGTCAAAGCTGGAAAGGTCAAATTGTTCGAAAATGACTAATGATTAGTTTATAATTCCTTTATACGCAGGTTCCATAACAATGGAATTAATCTTTAGAGGAAAAACATTAGAAGGTAGTTTACTCCCAAGGGAGACACGCTGGGGTTTTGTACTAATAGTTATGATGAGCACTCATCAGGACAGACAGCAAAACCCCAGGATGTCTCATTGTTTAATCAGTTCGGGTAATATCAAGTTGATTAATCAGCTGCGCTTCCTTCTGAGAGAAGCTGTTCTGTTTGCAGCAGTGGCAGCGTCCCACTCTGCCCATCTCGGAGTGCAGAGAGCTCTCGGGAACTCCAGTCTCTGACTCTGGGCAGAAAGAGCAACGTTTCACTGATCTTTTTCCAATTTTCCTTCTTGTTGAGGTTTGGAGGAGTTTTTCCGTGCATTTTGGGGGTTTGGGGTGTGTTTCTTCTGAGCAGTAAAATGCTTTGAAACAAAATCCTGGAAGCATTTTTTCTGTGTGTTGCGACTAATTCTAGCATCTTGAATATGGCTTTGGTGATTTCGTTAAAGAGAGACTCCCCTTGGGTACATTGAGGAGTGGATTTCACTGTTTAAGTGGAATCTGTCTTAGTTTCTCTAATAAAGATTTTTTTTTTGAGCACTACTAGAGGTATGAGGGAAAATGAAGATGGACATGTTAGCCTTCTGCATTTCCCATCCACAGCACACCCCAATCCTGCTGAGCAAACATAGGGCTGGTTTGGTGCATACCAAACCAGGGGGTGTGCTCCTTTCACTCATGGATGATAATCACAGCAGATTCCCATCTCCATGGTTTTCCTCCTTTCTGAGGGTAAACCTTGCTGGCACCCTGAAGCACATGTTTGCACACAAACTAATGATGCAGCGTACTTAGATTTATGTGCTTTTGCATTATGGTCTATTTAAGGACAGACATATATAATTGAGAGGTAGGTGCATAGGCTGCCTTTTGGATAAATCATTGCATGTGTGAAATCCTGTTCCCAAACTGCACTCCAGGGGCTAAACTCAGTGCAAAGGAAAGGTATTCTACTAAATGTATTTTTAAGCATTCCAGGAGCTGTGCTTCAGTCATAAGAAAAGTGGTACACATGAGTATCCTTTGAAGTCCATACAGTTCAGGAATGCATAGCTAGAGATTGATATGACACATGATGGGCTGTGACAAATTCTTACATGGTACAACTATCTAGGAATCAAAATCCTGACCTTCATACAATGCAATAAGCCTGAAACTGTAAAAAAAAAAAGACAATTCCAGTTTTAATTTGCATTAAGCTAAATTCAATTACATACAAGAAGATATGCTGTGCATACATATAGTTGGAGTGTTGCAGTAGATCAAAACAATGCTTTTTTAAAGTGAAAACTATTTTAAACTATTTTATCAATTTTGATTTATACTATTTGTTCTGAAAGCCTGAAAATGCTCATTTATCCATTTTGCAAACACAAAAGAGAATTATGAAATGGCAATAATGACCAGTGAGATTTTATAAAGCCATTTACTATTACTACCCAATAATGCACTCTAAAGTGTCCTTTCATGACAGCTTCGAAGTAGATCACTGGTGCTTGCTAGCATTTAAGTGCTTCCTTTTTAAAATAAGTTATTGTACATTTTACATGGCTGTACTAGGACATCATGCTTTCTTTTTGCTCTGTATGAGGTGAAGGGTTTAAGGAAAGGGCAAAAAAAGCAATATAAGTAGTGCCATATATATTATTTGTTTTTGGAGCTCTTTGCAAGGGTGAATTTGAGAAACATGCAGACTATAAATGGAATTTTGTGTAGTCTAGAGAAAAGGAATCTTATATTATTGGATATCATCGTCTTCTGTCCTCTCCATTTGCCTGTCTCTGTGTGTGTCTTCTTTTGTCTAATTGCACAATAATCATAAAGCGATAATGTTTGCAACTTGCAATTCTTATAAAATTGTGACTAAAAGAACAAATGCATGTGCATTAATATGTGCTATTATCCCATTAGGGATGGAAAGAGAAACATATCTTTGAATTTCAAAGACCTTCAACTTCAGTGTATTAAATTGGAATCAGTCATTTAATGGACAGAGATAGGAAAAGAAAAGATATCTCTTTTTTTTAATGTCTTCTCATATTTCTTTTTTTTTTTTTTTCCATTTAAAAATTACTGAAATAGAATACTGTGAGGAAATTCAAGAGTTTAAGAACATCTGCAAGTGTAACTTGAAAGTATCAGTTGCTGCAGGGGTGGAATTTCCACGGACTCCAGGTTGTGGCTCCTTATTAAATTTCTGAGAAATTTATCTAGTTTAGCTAGCTACCTCAAGTCCTGACATACATGAAGACCATTTAATTATTTTAAGAAAGAAAAAAGAATTCATTTGCTTGGTGTACTTGTTTCAGCTGATTCAGATATACTCAAGCCACAGTGGTCCGAACTTATGGGTAGATGGGGAAATTTCACTTTTCCTGGGGTAACTTTGGGCAAATTTTCTCTCTTTTTTTGCTCTTTTTAATCAACTGATGTTGTAGTCAGATATTTGGTTGCTATCTTTTGTCAGGTTTTCATAGATAAGCTTTAAGTGTGTAGTCATTTCTGGTCAAAAAAGTAAAAAAGATAACATCAGATGCCAGCCTAACATTTTCCAGTTTAGCCTGCCAGAGAACATCTAATCTGAATATTTTAATTCAGACACATCTCTAGAATAATCCTACACTTTACTTTCAATTGAGAAACAAATATTAGGTCCTGTTTTTGTAAGCACGCTGTATGAACTGCTGGGGACCAACTGCATATTATTCAGATATTCTTAAAAATCCACTTTTAGAATAACTTATTTCCACTCATAATGAGGGGATGTCCTACACAGAAAGCCCTGTGAAGTGGCAGTATGTGTAAAGTAAGATGAATGTGAAAAAGGAGTGATGATGCAGAGAGCTGTTATTTTTTTCTGTCTCATAAGCAATATGCACATCCCCTGCAAAGGGAAAATTCATAAAGAAAAAATGCTACTGATTGAGCTGTACAAATCATGAATAGCTGATTCATAACAAGTTCACTCTGTGCTTTAGAAGGATTTGCTATAAACATTTTACTTTCCCTCTACATATAAAGAGATAACCTTAAAGGTATGGTACAAAGGCCATTCAGGTTGATGGATGCCTCTACACTAGCTTCAGTAGGCTTTCAGCCAGGCCACACTGCAAGACTTGTGGTGCTTCCAGTGTTCAAGGGGCCAACATTTTTTCAGAAATGCATTTCCATTAAAAACTTCAATTTTGAAGAGTCATTAGTCATCTGGTTTAACTCGGAGCAAGCCATGACTTGCTATCCGTGGTCTTAACATAGATGCAATTTGAAAGAATATTTTTAGGTAGGTTTCTGGGAAGTGAGTAGACATACAGCAATGCAAAAGGGAGACAGGTAATGTACATTTGAAAGCCAGCAATTGGGTATGTCTTCCCTTTGTCTTAATATTTTATCATAAGCTCTATGTTTATAGAACCCTCTTAGGACATTGATCTTACATAAGGCTAGTTCTGGTGTTTTCAAACTTTTAAACTGCAGCTTTCTATTCCTGGTTTGAAGTCAGATTCTTGAGATTTATTGATTAAATTTTGAAGACTGTTTTGCTGTGTGTACTATCTGAGCTATGTGAAAGAAAACACAGGTTGGGAATACTGAATATGCACTGGAAAGACTAACCAGGGACACTCAATCAGCATGGAGGTAAAAATGGAAAAAGCTGCAAATCCCTGCATATTTTTACACCTATTAAAAGACAGCTCTTCTATTACAGTGTGTAGACATGTTTATATTTTTGCTTCCTAATAGGGCAAACCCATGATAAGGTCAATCAGAAATTTTGCACTTCTGAGGAACACGACTTTTGTACAGACTAGAGACAAAGTCCAGAAGGAGAATTCTGGGAATATAAAATATTTAGGAAATATTTCGTTTTAGGAAAGATTTTAGGTTAGCCTGAGGAAGCCTGTCTCTATACTTCCCTGGACTGGACTTGGTACTCAAGAGTGGGTGGGTGTGCCGTTGGAAAGTGCCAGGTTTGCTCACTATCCCATGACAACTTGTACTACAAATCAAGGTACGAAAACCAATTATGAAAAAAATGCTAGTTTTCGTTTTGTGATTTGACATATTTTGCCTGATTAAGGGAAATATGAGTTACATTTTAAACTCTTCGTTCAGGACTATGTTCTTGCCTATTTTTTTTTTAACTATGATAACTAACCTGAGATAGTCAGGTAATTGATTACCTGAGATAGTCAGGTAATCACTTCCGTACTGAGCTTTAAGAGAGAAAACAACACTAAACATCACAAGATGCAGAATGACATCCTGAAAGTGGGCAGCCTTGCAACTTACATGGATTCTTGCGGCTGCAGGGCCAAGAGCTGGACTTTGATGACTGTTGTGGGTCCTTTCCAACCCAGAATACTCTGTGATTCTGGGATCATACATCTCTCATTGAAGGACATATATGACACAATTTTCTACGAACACCCTTACCTTTCCTAAATTTTTCTGTTCCTGCTGTTGTCAATTTTTGCTTTTCAGCTATCTTCCTGCTGTACTTTCCTGCCTTTGAATGACAGGGTGGAGAGCTACCCTCATGTAAGTCATACATGGCTAAATTGACCCCATAATTCACTTAGGAAAGCTATGTACCTGAAATGCAAAACTGGGATAATTCTTCCACTTTGCTGGAGAGGGCTAAGTAATGTGTGTAATGTGGGAGGGAGACAACTCTTTACTTCATGTTTGTGGTCTTATCCTGCCCAGTTACCCCCCAGATGTACTGCTTTCTAGATCAACTGACAGCTAATCCTGAAGGTTGCTGGCATATCCCTGTTAAATGTAATAGGCATTAGTCAGGTTGATGGCAAAAAGTACAAGTAGGTCCAAGCAGCTACAATCCCAAGCAGCAAATGAAACATGTTGGGACAGTCCTCTGGCACTGAGGACAAGAGCTGCAGAGCTACCCATGTTTGTGGCGTTAGGCCCGGATCAGGGTGGCCATGTGCAAACCAGTGCCTGCAACTAGTGCTGGGCTCAGGAGAGCACTGGGACCTCAGACTACAGAACCCAGGCATGGCTGGAAGCAGAGCAGATGGAAAGCATGGGCCAATGCCACACCAGAAACCTGTCACATTGCCTAGCAGTGCAGAGAGTTGAGCTCCATTGCCCATTCACCAGTATGGGGGCAGGCTGTACATCAGCCTAATCAGGCTAATTGCTCCTGTCTTGCACATCTCCTCATTGCTTCCCTCAGACCACCTAGCCGACATGCAGAAAACAATTTATGAGAGAAGTGGCATGCACCTTTCTGAGCCTCTGAGGGCAGCGTGCTGCACACGTCCTGCCCCAGGCCTAATGAGGATGCTGGCTAGTTCAGCTCTCTTAGCCTGGATACTAGGTTTGCTTTTAAAGTATTTCCTTTGTTTTATTATTTGTGCATATAGTTAACATATGTGCATTGATTATAGGGATGGATTTAACGATAGGGAAGGAAAAGGGAAGCATTCCTTTTAGGCAGAGGTACGTTTGATGGGCTGGCTGTGTCAGGCCAGAGAAGTGTGCACTTACTGCGGGGTCTGTGGGGCTCCGGGCCTGCTCCTGCCTGACAACAGTGTCTTTAAAAAATACAAATGCTTTGGGTTTAGGATAGCATGTAAACTGGGAAAAAGGGATTCATGCAATGCATTTGCAAAGAAGCAGAAAGGAGAGGTAAGTGTCTCATATAGTGATGCCAGGGAAGGAAGACAGTTCCCCTTAAACTTCTCATGCATTTCTGTGTGTGCATTTCACACACCCAGAGAAGGGTGTCCTTGTTTGGATGGCAAGAGGAATCCTTACAGCACAGGAACTGAGTGAGTCAGCACCCAGAGAAGAAGACCCATAGTGTTTTGGATGAATCTTAATTAATTGATTTGAGTATCTTAATTGATTTGGATGAATCTTAATATCTTGATTTGAGTATCTTGAATCCTGATTTTTGAGAATTCCTGCAAAGGTCAGCCCCTTTTGGAACCATTCTAATGGAAAATAAAGCTAAGGACTGGTAGATATTTGGATTGGATGGAGAAATAATTTTCTTTATAAGAAGTAGCGATTGATATTACAGACATGGCACTAATCTGTGTGTGTTTATGTGTCTGTCTGTGTACATGCACAAATGCATACATGTGTGTGTATCAGTATATGTATATACATATATAAGTGTATGTAAATGTCAGTGCATATATAAATAGGTGAATAGAGAAAGAAATTAGCATACATAAGTACATATATTATAAGTGTGTGTGCTTGGATTATTCAAGAGAACAGAAATTTAATGATATACTCTTTAGGTATTCAGCTGTGTAACTCAACTGGATAGATACCCAAAGAGCTGGTAAAAATATCATATAGCAACCAATAACTATAAAATACTAATTAATAATCTAATTTGCATGAATCAAAGCTGAATAAATAGCACACTGGTATTTTTCATCACAAATTTTGCAAAAGTTCCGTAATGTTGCAAATTTGCAGTGAAGCCTGTTTATGTGTTGTATCAATTCACACTGGAAATAAAAAGACAAGTTTAGGACAACCAGCTTCCAAGCAGATCCCAAAATGAATGATTATGTGTCAAAAAGCATAATCAGTCATGATTTAGCAAAAACTAGAAAAACATAATTAAAGATGAAAAAATATTAAAGACCACTCTGAATTTACTAAAGTGATTGTGAACTATTGGCCTTTGACACATTGCCATCCTTACTTTACAAATTTTTCTCAACTATAAGATTATCTTTTTATCAACATGTTTCCTAAGATCTCCAGGATCTGTGATGATAAATAGCCTGCATTTCCAACCCAGCCTGATAATAATTGCAAAGAAAATCTCAAGCCTGAATGCTGATTTTGTATCTGATATCATAAATTATACAATATATCTGAGAATAATTTTGATACTTCATCTCTACACTAACTTCGCAACTCTCCATATTAGTGGCATTTTTTAGAATATTCGCTCTGAAAAATTTACATTTATTCCAAGCAAATGTACCACATTTGTTATATTATGCACGGTATTCCTCTTCAGCTCTCTAAATCATGTCTGGAAGTCATATCTTTAGTAGAAATGCCTTTCTGCATGATGCACAAAACTGCGTCAATTTGTGCTTGGTATATTCAAAGGATATGAAACCATATTCTTAGTTTTCTTGAATAATTTTACTGTTTTCTGGATCTTAGACTTTCAGAGGTGAAGTGTTTTATTGTCCCCATATGGTAGAAAAATGAAGGATATAATAATTAGGCTAGATTCTGTAAAACTACAGAAAAAATACCTTCATTTTGCATTTTGGAGCAGAAAATCTTAAAAAGCTTATTTTGTGAATGGAAATGTTACACTTGCATCTCTAGCTGTTTTTAACAATTGTGGCAGGAATGGACTTCAAGCCTGTGTCATGATCGTGACTGTGCATTTCAGTACTTCCCAAGGAATTTTATTTCCTTTTACATTTTCTGGATTTTTAGTATTAATTTGCATTAATATATGTATATGACCTTTCCTCTCTTAGTTACAAGTTAGTACTAGCTACTGAATAGGTTTTGCTTTTTTTCTGGGATGGTGGAGACAGAAAAATATGTAGTAACTTTCCAAGTTTCCTTACTTTACATCCAAGTTGAATTCAATATAAGCCAGCAGTTAGCATCATCACAAGCAATCAGCTGAGGTAGTGCTTCTACTCTGCCCCTGAGGAAAAAAAAGGTGGAACAACAAGCAGAAAAATCCTCCTCTATTTTGTCAATAACAAGTCATACTTGGCCTTCTTGAAAAAGAAGCTATGGTTTCAAATAGCTGGAAATTGAAGGGCCATTTCAGTAAAGGCTGGTGTAAGTAGACAACTTCATTTTGTAGACCTGTCACTCAGATCACTTCCATCAGGAGTAAACTGATTCTTAGGAAAACCCCACTTACACAGCAGTGCTTGTGGCTTAGGGAACTGGGGTTGTTTAGCCTGAAGAAAAGGAGGCTCAGGGAAGACCTTATCACTCTCTACAGCTGCCTGAAAGGATGCTGTAGGCAGATGAGAGTCAGCCTTTTCTCCCAAATAACAAGTGATATGGGATGAGAGGAAACAATCTCAAGTTGTGCCAGAGGAGGTTTAGACTGAATAACGGAAAATGTTTCTTCTCCAAAGGTCTTCCAAGTATTGGAACAAGCTTGACAAGGCAAGTGGTGAGTCACCATCCCTGGAGGTATTTACAAAGTGTGTCTGTGTGACACTTAGGGGCATGGTGTAGTGGTGGACTTGGCAGAATTAGGTTAATTGTTGGACTCAATGATCTTAAAAGTCTTTTCCAACCTAAACAATTCTATGATTTTAAGTACAAACAATACAGAGAGGCTTGTCCCTTTCTTGAGGCCGGGGTGCCACAGCGTGCCGTGCTGTTCTAGAAAAGGTCAGGCACTCATGTCTAGGTTGCTCCCAGTCAAAGTTAGGCTCAGAAGCTAATGCTAGGGTGTTTGCCACAGACTTCATGATGCCCGTGGACAGTACAGTTCTCCTTCAGAAGAAGACTCAGATTACTGCCAGGCTGAAGGCTTTCTTCTTCACCTGCTATAGAGGGAAATGAGTTTGGCAAGCTCTTAACTCAGCTCTTCAACGCTACATCTAAAGTTAGGTTGGTTTTATTAGAAAGCAGATAAAGCTTTTGCACTTTAGCTGGTTAATTAATTTTACAGCTGCTGTAACTCAGCATGTGCTCCTTGATTCTCCTAACATTGCTCTGAAATCATATTGGAGAAAAGCAGCTCAAACACCTTTCCACCTCTCCTCAATCCTGAGCAGAGCACAGTTTTTGTCACTGAAATTTGTTTGCCTGCTTTTGCATTGAGACTATGCCCACTAAATACAGCATAGTACAGCAATACCAGAAAGTAAAACATGTTAACTTGGCATAGGGCCAGTGATATATCAAGAAAAAATTAAAGGCAGTATATTGAACTGATCCTCACATCTTCAAGTAAAAAAAATCACGTAGTTATGCTGACTGAAGTCCATTTTATCCTCTGTCCATGAAGACTGACAGTTACATTCTTTCCTTTCTTTACTGAAATAACCTCTGATCCTGACTTGACTGATTCTAAATTCAAAAGTTTCTATACAAACATCATAAACAGCAAGATAAAGGAGCAGTTTTTACCCACCTGCAAAAGTATCTTATTAAATTCCCTCAGAAAAAAAATAAAAATAAAAGGTCAGTGAATATGTCTTAAGCAAAGAAAAAGTGTAAAATATATCGGGGGGTGGGGAAGAATTACATGATGCAAGGATTTAAATGTCTTTCCTGGCAGGATCTAAGGACATATTTGAAAAAGCATACTAGGAACACGTTTTCATAGCACAAAAGCCAACAATATATGAAGACTTCTGTATTTCATTACACAGCAATCACACTTAGCACATAACTATGACAAAGCTGCTAAGCTACAAGAATGATTGTGAAATTCCAGGGACATAGAACCTTAGAGTAGTTATCTTTATTCTACTATATAAATGTCCATCCTCTATAAATAGTTTGTATTTAAAAAGTCTTAGTTTTACATTGAATTTCTGTGGTTATGTTTAGCAAAATGTTTAATTTTAAGATGTTCTAGTCTCTGCCAAATAATAATGAAAATCCCATGGGTATGATTTTTTTCTCCTTATTCTCTGTTTAGCACAAGTCACCTACAGTGCATTTTCAGTCATTATTTTGGAGACTAAAATGTGTATAAGTAATCATTGAATCCTAAAAGGAAAAGGGGAAGTTTGTTTAAAAAGTGTTCCTTACCCTATTCACCGAGCACAGAATTGGGCCCTTATTGTAACATTACCCTTCTAGGGCTATAGGGTACAAATACAGCAAGCATACTGGATCTCATTTTGCAGGCTGAGAAATGCAATGGATTTCTTATCTGAAAGAGATGCAGGTGAAATATTTACGTTATTTTCTGTATTTCTTTTTCTCTTTTTCTGATAAAGGACAAAGCTCACATCAGGTACAACATCTTTTACAGAAAAAAAAAAAAAAGCCACTGTTGTATCTCTAAAATTAAATCTCCAAATAAATTGGCTGAATCTCTGCTTGTAGCAGCCCATATATATCTGAATGGCAGGTTGGTAACAGCCCTGATCAGACTGGCCAAAACTCTGCTGGCCCATTTCAATCTGATTTCCAGTCCTCTCTGTTTTGCTAAGAGTGTATTTAACACTTCAATGTATGGCTCCCACAAAACTCTCTACTAAGTCTTTCTCCATTGTTCTCAAGGGTCACAACTATTAATAATTACTCCTGAAGAAGAAGTTTCCCATGTGATGAGCTAAACCTAAAAACAAAACCCAAAGAGTAGTACAATCCCCTCAGGACAGCATTATCCAGTTTTAAATTGCTCCCACTAGAAAACTTAGAATTTTACACATATCCAGAATTGCTTTTGTAATAAAAATTAAATGTTCTATAAGTGACAGTATCAAGGGAATATCAACAGCACAGAGATAAGTCTAGTCAATTCTGAGAGAGAAGCCAGCATTCCTAGAGCTCCTTTTTCTTCCTTTTTCTTCCTTTTTCTTCCTTTTTCTTTTCATGCAGCTTCCGGAGTCACAACCAGTTCCCAGCTTGGCTTTAGTTTTCAGCACCCATTGTTTGATAGATTCTATTTTAATTCCATTCAGCTTCTTTAGATGTTTGTTCTTCTGGAATAGGAATTCACCTCTGCTAATATGCCTCTGCCAATATTAAGCACATTAATCGCTTTTAATCTGGAGTATTCTCAAAGTCTGTACTCACTCTGCTCTGTATGCTTTCAAAGGGAGATTTCCTTTTTTTCCTGTTAACATTTATGACCTGTTCTATTTTTCAGTCAATATTTGATCTATCTATGGGGTGTTTCTTTGCTAATTCCAAAGTAAGTATTGCTATAAAGATGACATTCTTTCCTAGGAAACGTATTGTTGCCCAGAGGACATGGTGTACAGCTATTCCACACTTCATTATTTGCTATCTAGTATCCAATATGGAGAAACAATACTGTAGGACAAAGCAAATGGGAGTGATACATTATAGGTGAGAAACATGGATTGTAAACAGCTGTAAAGCACCTTCTCTCACCCTGAAGAGGCTTTATTTTTTCAATGTATGTGGTGAGTGTACTATCAAAACTGTAGCTTTTGATGCAACTCTGGCAAGTCTAATGGTATCCATTCTCTTACGTTAAAATGCAGATAAAACCTGTAGTGGCTAAAATCAATACCATGGCAATCTTGTACCTGTCCCTTCTGTTGTTGTTTTTAAACAAAGAAATGCAAAAAATGAGAGCAAACGCTTAAATAGTAAAAAGGCATAAAAATAAGCACAGAAGGAATTAATCAGGTGTATTTATTCCCGAAGTCCTTCCTCTTTAGTCAGGGAAACATGAACAAAAATATTTGTTAATCTCAAGGTAAAAATTTAGTTTTTTAAAAATACCTTAAGTGCATGGTGGGGAAATACATTTAAGGCTAGTATGTGGAGGAAAGTAGTGCAAAGCACTCTCCCGGACAAAGCAGGTGGCACAGCATTTCTATGATGTTTTAAAGATTGTATCTATTGCAACAGGCAAGTTGGCTTCTAGTTATTTACAGAAGCTCCTTCAGATGTAGAACTGGAGAATGCAGATTTTGTGTTCACTCCAGCTGAAGTTACAATTCCTGGCACTTTATGTGCCGCTTTACAGCCGGGAGTGCTGACCGTACAGGTTTGTACGGTCAAAGGCACATTTGCTCAGAACTGTGCAGGGCACTTTGCTCGGTCCTTTTCTTTAATTTCTTTACTTTGCGTTGTTGAGAGGGTCGGAGCAGATTTTTGGTTCACATAAAAGTGTACAGTGTTAACTAGGTGACATATGGGTGGATGAAACATTACTGATTGTCCACTGCAGCCAGGGAGGCCGAGTTTCCATAGAGATAAGAAGGAAAAGTGCTCCATGCAACCTAATTGGTATGCATCTCCAGATCAGGTTCATTGTGCTTTTGCTAATGACAGGGTTGTCTCAGTAATAAGGATGGTGCACTGGAGAAATTTGCTGCCTTGGTATATTTTTCCCTGGCAGAAAACTACTTAGAGACTGTAGTCAGTAAGAAGAGTGACTGGCAGGCTGAAGGGGCTGCTTAGCAGCATATGGGGGAAGGCTGGCGCTCTGTGCCACATGCATATGGCTGCCATTAAACTCCAGCTTTGCGCTTTGTGTATTTCTGGTCCCATGCCAGTAAGCCCACCTGCTGCAAGAATACTTGTAAAGCACAACTCAAAAGTGATTGAAAAGCTACTAGAATAAACTGTAATAACACAGTGCTTCACAGATGGGACATAATTGCAAGCTAAAGTGTACAGCCTCTGCAGTAATGAAAACACGAGCCATTAAATTAAAATCATAAGGGAAAAAACTATAAAAGTCTGTTGATTTTTTTTTTTTTAGTTTTATTGCAAAACTTCAATTTTCTTGCCCTCATTAATCAAATACCATAAAACTACAGTGCTGCTTTGTCTGAGTGAAGATTCAGGCAATTAAAATGATGAATGTAGATTAAAATGATGTAACTTTTGTAATTTACTTACTCGGATAACTTAAGCTTTGGGCAGTGTTAAGAATGGAAAGCTGACATGAATATGTCAATTTGTAGATTAAGGTATGGTTGGGACTTTACACTTAGAATTCACTTGCAAAAAGTTGGCTTTCAGGAGAAAAGTGATAGTACAGATTTTGCTTCCTCAATATGTTATTTTCACCCTTTCAGAAATACCAATTTGATTTTTCTAAAAAAAAAAAAAATTCAAAAAAACAGACTTTAAAACTGTGTAAACACACAAAACTACTTGAGAAATATCAAAGCAGTTTTAATTAGTGGTAGTGTGGTAATAATGAAATCGCTAATCTGACATGTAATTAGTTGTACGGTGTGTATGAGTGTTATGTGAAGCTGAATGGGCTCAGCAGGGCCCTAATACATTCTGGCCTCTCAAGGCGTTCTCTAGTGGAAAGAGGCCTGACAGAGCCATCTTTGTTCTGTTCCCTTTCTGTGGGTGGGCGATGCATGGAGAAAGAAACATTTGTTTCACAGTAGTCACCGAAGTAAACAGGCTCTAAAAGCCTTTTTCATTTTTAATTATGCATTGCTCCAGCACCCATCATAGCAAAGTCCAAAGGACAGCTTTTAAGCATGCCTGATTATGCCTGACTGGTTAAAAATATATAGAAATGTCTGATTAAAGGAATATTTATAAACCTAAAAATTTAGTTCATCCTCACAAGAGGGTCTTTTCTTCCCCTAAAATGACAGGCACTTTCCTAAAGGTACCATTTATACTCAATTTATGCAGTAGCTGCATTTTATCAAGACTGGCAAACACTAGAGGTGCCAATGAGCTACATGTAAATATTTGATCCCATCTCCTTTCACCACTGAAATTGGACTCAAAAAAACCCCAAGAAAAACCCACACCAAAAAAAAAAAAACAAAAAAAACCAAAAAAAAAAAAAAAAAAAAAAAAAACCAAAAAAAACCCAAAAAAACAAAACAAAACAAAACAAAAAAACCAACCCTCTGAAAAGATAGCATCCATTCATTAGCTCTATGAGATGACTGGCATTTCTTAATATACTGCCATTCAAAAGAAAATTATTTTTCTAAATGACTTGCCAAGAGTAAGGTATATTGCCAAGATGTCTCCAGGTTGTGGATTACTAACAGACTTCCTAGAAGTGTAGAAAAATATAGCTGTAAGCCAAATAACCTAGACACTTACTCAGGTAAGTACCATTGGGACAACTAAAAGAAAATGGTCAGCTTTATTTACTTTTGCAGAGTTATTTTTTTTTCCCTGTCAGGCGAGGCAACCAGACATCTTTTTTTGGTATGAGATCTGTTTGTTCTTGAGTAAACAGAACATAGCATGTTTTGCTCACACTTGGTAAATTTAAAGTTTGCTTGAGTGATTAGAATCCAATTATTGCCAAGCAGCAATATCCAGGTGCAGACAAATAAACACTGAAGACAAAGTGCTTATAATCAGTTGCTGCTTATTATTACTGCAAGGCAGGCTCTAATGCTAGTGTTTATTACACATTACAGGTATCTTCTCTGAATCAGATAATTTAATCATTACTCTCCCACTGGTGCTCTAATGCTTGTAATTTTTTTTTTTTATTTTTTTACTAACAAATATTCTTATTAACTTTTTATTATGGTTATAAGACCATCAATGTACTTTGTTTTCTCTTAGGACTGTAGCTCTGACGTGGTGTCTGTACATCATGTCAGAGAGATAAACCAGGTAGTGAGAACTTTGGAAAACTAGTTAATCTGTGCTGTCTTAGTGTTTATTTATCTATTTATTTACTGCAAGCATAACATGAGACCATCAGGGACAATTGAATTCTATGTAGATCTTGCTTTTATCTTCCTTAATGAAGCTCATCTCCAGTAAAATTGATTAATGTTGAACTATGTAATTTTACCTCTGCAACATCCATCCATCTTTTAAGCATTGACCCCAGTATTGTGGGCTGGGAATCTATAGGAATATCTACATATAAAATATCTATATTTTCAAAAATGGGATTGTGTTCCCACCTTTTAAATGTTTGTCCTCCTTCATGCCAGGTTGTACTTGTTTATAAGAGGGAGCAGCAGTGACAGCTTCTGGATTGTAAACAGGCCAGGGGTTTGTGCTTTTCAGTCCCAGAATTAAAGCCAGGCAAGTGTAATGACACCATAATGGAGCATGGGTAGCTGCCACACTGCTACTGAAAAAAAGCTCCAAACTCTGAATGAATGTGTGGTCCATTGAAGATGTGAAGGTGTTAATTATATTTTTCACCTGATAACAATGACCTCATTTTATAGGCTTAAATTGTTGAGCTGTTGAAAACTTATGTGTTTTGAAGGCAGTGAAACACAGGTAGGCTCAACATTTTTCAGATGTTTTCAACCACAGTAACTTTAGCACCTCTTTGGGAAACTGTGTCCCACATCTTTGATACAAAATTTCTCTGTCTGGACAGAGAAAGGCATTCACTACCAGATGTTGCACACCCATTTCTGTTGAGATCATGCCAATCCTGGCATGGCATGTTGTTCAGTGCAACTAAGGCTAACAGAATTTGGCATTTTGCAAGGTCTAAAGAATAAAAGAACAGGGTTGGTAGAAAGCAACAGCTTCCTTACAGTGAAATAGTAACAAAAATAGATAGAAAACAGCAAATTCTTCTCTATATAATGTATACAATGCCCTTAGGACATTGTTCAGCTTTTGCAGAAAGAACTTGAAGGGTAATGCTTGGTGATCATAGGATGTATAGGATGCTCTTTCTACCCTGTATGCAGTGGGAACTGAGAATATCCAACAGCAGTTTATGGGGTAGCAATCGACAGTTACTGCACCAAACTCATAACTTCTAATTTCTGAGAACTCAGTTAAGCAGGGGGCATATCCAAGACACAAGACCCATTGTTATTCACCCTCTACCCCATACTGACAAACAGCTTGGCTTAAGGAGATAATGACATGACTGTACACTAAAAGTTATTACTCCCAGTCAGCAAGGAAAAGCCACATTTCAGCTCTTCATCTTTGTAAAAGCTGCCAGAGATGGACAAAAATATTTTTTCCATAATATGAAAATTTTTATAACAAAAAAAAAAAAAATTTCCATTCCATTTTGATCTTAAAGAAGTTGATATTCCAGTTTTGAAAGCCCATCCAGACATTATTTAGAATTCAGTGAATTAAAAAGTTTGGCTGCAAGTATTTCATATGTTTTAACCTTCACCTTTTGGTTATCTTTTAACATGTATATATTCCACCCAAGATACAATTGTGTGATGTAATACTGTATGTATGCTACATATAAAATTGCATGCACCGCTAGATATTTTGCATTATGATATTTCAAGCAGGAAAGTAATTTTGTCCTTGGAAAATGTCAAAATTTTGACAATTTCAAAGTATTTTTCAAACTTTTATTGAATGGGAAATGCTTCTGAATTTATATTTTGCCACAGAGTTTTGACTTAGTTGGAGAATTCCCAACTACCTCTAGGAAGCGTAGGGGAGGGACTTGCTGGTGCAAGTGTGTACAGTCTGATCCTGATAATCTGGAAGAGGAAAGAGCACACAATGATGAATTGACTTGGCATTTGCTGCTGAGCAAAATATTAGGAGAGCTCAGCATAATATGGAGGGATACAACTCAAACTTTATTAAAGCCCCTGAGAGTTTTATCTCTGAAATCAACTGCATCATGATTTTCTCATTAGTCCTGGCATTGCTGCCGCAAACCCTGATAAAATAAACTACAAAGGAAGAAGACATATAATTTAAAAGAGTATGGATGCTAAAAGATCTTAAAATATTGAACTAAAATGAACATCATTTAATAAGAAGAAGTAAAACAATGAGATTTGGTTAATATAAGTCTTACTTCAGGACCATTCATAGTATGGTAGGCCAAGTGGAAGGCAACCTTTTATCCCTTGTAAGTCCACTGATCACACAGGTTCAAATACATCTTTCAGTCAATCACTGCAGCCCAGATATGTCACACTCTGTCCCTGGGTGCACACCACCCATTTTTGTGTCTTATTAGGGAGCTTTAGGCAGCTCCCCTCTAGAAAGGTTAGGCAGTGTGGTGCTAAAGGCTGAGGAGGGGTTGTTCTAGAATATGGTTCATGTGTTACTTGATCAGTACAGCAGTATCTCTTCTTAATGCTCATTTAAATGTTTGCTAATTATTGAACTAATTTAGCACATTTGTGTTTATCAGTTCCATCCTGTAGTTTGTGACCAGTCATTGCTGACTGGAGATCCATAAACACTAGCCTCCTTCTAGATCATGGAATCCAGGCTGACTTTTGAGGACTGAATTGACTCAGTGTCAGCAGCCATTCCTGTTCAGTTTTATCTCTGCACATGCCTCCAAGGGTCTCAGTAAATAAACTTTTAGGGCTGAGCTTGAAAAATACAGATCTGGTATGGATGCTCATTGCCATAAGCAAGGACCACTCTGAAAGCAGAGGAAGGAGTTTGTTAAGATTTCATAGAGAATAGAGTTTGTCAAAATTCTCTGAATTACAGAAATTTGCTTCAAAGTGTTCAAATTGTGTCTTTTAACATATTTGCAAGTTTTCATTAATTTGGAGAATTTTTATGATTGGAGATAGCTATATTTTCTATTTGTGGGGTTTTTTCTGTTTGTGCTTTGCAAAAACAGTATTCATGGGAAAAATAAATAAGGAAGTAAAAATATGCTTTTTTGCTTTTGACAAATGTGGGAGCTGCAAATTACTGGTGGAAAATGAATATTTCCATCTTTGTGTGATCTTGGTGAAAAGCCAACATCTTCCACACAGCTGCAGAGGTGCAGGGCCAAATTAATTCATGGTGCAATTCAATATACTTCTATGAAATGACATCAGTAAGAGTTTAGTCCCCATGCAAAAAAAAAAAAAAAAAAGGTATATAAAATTCTTATAGTGGTAAGTGGTTGATTAAGTGTGGTAGGAATAGAAGCTGATGCAGTACATATTTCACATGAACAACATATTTGAGTTGAAAGGATATCAAAGCACATAAAAAAGCCAATAAGCTTGTTTTACTTACAGCTCTTTAATTACTGTTACTCCTTGTTTAATGGTGCTTACTTGCTCCATTTATAGTTAAGCTGCTCCATAAATAGTTAAGTCTTCATTCCCTTGTTTGTTACATAGGTAAAAAACCTCATATGGTGTACTACTGCAGAGTTTGCCTGAAGACTTGTCACTGCTGTATTTTAGACTGTAAAGGATCTACCTACTTCTGGTAGGTATTCTCTGGTCCATTGCATCACCTTATTGTTAATCAGAGACACACCTGGAGTTACACAGAAGTGTAACTTCTGGTTACAGAAGTGTAACTTCTGGGCTGGTGCCCCCCACCCGGGATGTAAAGCCTTGTTTCCCTTCTGAAAGAACAGACAGGAGAGGAGACTTGCACATACCTATGCTGTGTCCCACCCTGTAATAGAGCTCTTTACAAATTGGTTAAGCATTGTCAGATTTACCTTTAATTCTGTTCTGATTTAAGATTGAATGGTTCTTTACTATCTCTAGAGTGTAGAAGTGGCTAAAATATATTCACTTTTGCTTTCTATGGTGCAGAAGTACAGCATGATGATACTGGGGGACGTGACATTGTTGAGTCTGGAGGAGGCTCAGGAGAGAACTTACTGCTGTCTACAACTACCTAACAGGAGGTTGTAGATGGGTGGATATTGGCCTCTTCTCCCAAGTAACTGCTTATAGATTAAGATGAAATGGCCTCAGCTTGCACCTGGGGAGATTTAGACAGGATAGTCAGTAAGATTTCTTCATGGACATGAAGATGCTGCAATTGCCCTCTGAACATGAAGTACATCTATTGGCCTACTAGGCATGTATGAATTTGCATGCCACATGATCCTAGGAACATTTTGAGGTAGGGCTGGTAGTAGGTGCTTCATCTGGACAAAGCCCACATTTTTCTGTGGTCAGATTTGGCCTGGCTGTATTATATTCTCGCACCAAAGAAAGTGGCATATTATGGTCTGAATCTTTCTTATGTGGATGCTACCCCAGCAAATACACAAGCCTCATACCCACAACAAACTGGCATGGTCCATGCAGAATCCCAGTGTTTGTTTTATATCGGCCAGTCTCTTAGAAATTATTTTGTTTTACTGTATCTTGTGAAGTTTACAAGGGCAACCAACTCTCCCTGTTCACGTACAGTTCTCAAGATTACTCTCTTGACCTTTTCTTCCATACAATATAGTATAACTAAAACCAAGACTTCCACTTCATATATACCCTTCCAAAAATACCACATTTACTGAACTCCAAATTTTGTTCTTTTTCAGAGTTCCAGTGCTTCCAATTAGAACTGAGTTTATTACTCTAATAGCTTTTATTCATATTAGAATACCAGTAAGACATAGAAAATTAGTTTTACAGTTTTTCTTTTTCAGCATACTTGGAGACTGTGGATCCATTTTAGGCAGCACTAATTAAATTCCATCATTAACTCACAAAGGCTTTTTAGACCTTTACTTTGTCCCTTGGAAGTGAGTTTACATGTAGAAAATTCATTTCACAAGAAATAATTTTTAAAGCACACCAAAAGGTATTAATAATTACGGTTATTTTATATTGGACCTTAGTGACATAGCTCAGATGGCTTTGATGTTTAATCAGTCTCTGTGCTTCCCAGATTATTTTCATTAGTGATTAACCTTGACTTATTATGTAACAGAAGAACATAAGGCAGATTCTGAGAGCGTTTCCCTTGTTATAGCTGCGTTTGCTGTGAAATTTTGCCTCATTTTCAAAGAAAAGTATATCCAATGCTGATTACTTCTTATGAATGATCACACATGGACTTTCATTCACTCTCCCAGTTCATAAATAAAAATGTGACATTTGTGTATCCAAATTAGATGCTGCTGAGCTGTCACCCAGTGCTTATGTGAAATGTTTAATGGGAATATACTTTTATTTTAGAATTATAAAGCATCTCTTTTTTTTTTTTTTTTTTTTTTTTTTGAGGGAGCACAGAGATTCATCATTTTTTGAAAAAAAAAAACCAATAGGTATGCTAAACTGCGTAAGTTAACAAGGCCTGTGTTATACCTAGTATGGATTGATGTCTTCATAGAAAATCCTTTTGCACTGCTTTTTAGATTTCCCCCCGCCCCAAAAAAAAATTTAAAAAGACATCTGAGGTACTGCACTGCTACCTAATTATGACAAAAGATGCCTGTCAATGGACTTTTTCTCTGTCACTCTGGGATTACCTGTGAGAGTGAGTCAGGACAAAAATGCTTAGAGAATGAAAAGCAGATGTCAGAGAAAAAATGATAAGATACATTTTCAGACTGATATTAAATGTCATGCAAGAAAGTATCATGTGCCTCACAGTGCAAAATATTTGTTCAACTCAGAATTCAAGGCTTTGGCCCTGAAACTTATTTTCTTGTGTTTTGAGGACTGTTGATTCTCAACAAAGTTGTTGTGTTCAAGATGGACTCCTGGGTCACAAGATAGAAATGTCTGATTTCAATATCACAAGATGTCTAAAAGCTGAGTGTACTGCTCCCCTTCCCCCCAGGAACAGGATGATGCCATGAAAGAAATTGCTAGCTGTCTCTACACCCATAAGTAAAAACAGAGAGAGACCTAGAGTAGGCTATATAGCAACTATATTTCTCAAAAAACATTACAGTAACTGAAGCTACTGAGCTTTTAGGCTCCACTTAGTCTAAAGTCAGTGTTCTCAGTAACTGGCTGAGGACCAGCATAAGTATAATTTATCGTCATTCTTGAAATGTCAGTAGCACCAAGCATACTCAAATCCAAGACATGGTACAGAAGCATCACATCCATGCTTATTCCTCACAGATAAGGTACTCCATAACCTTACTCTTTCTTTGGCCACTGAATAAAAGTATCCCAGCCCACAAGCGGCAGAAGAGGTTCAACAAAGTATCTTTTCTTCCTTCTTTTCATAAAAGTGCAATGGGTTGCTTTGCTGTCATATTTATTCATGCCAACAGAAAACTAATTCTCTCAGTGTTCATAATCTAAATAGAGATGACAGATGACAGAGAGACAGATGACAGAAAAACACAGATCAAGACAAAAGCAGTGACCATCTACCTCCTCATGACCCCCTTGTGAACTTTATTTTGTACTCGCTTAACAAAGACATCTTGCGCTTTTTCATTACCTAGCCAAAACTGTTACTGAGATTAAAGCTAGCAAGTTACAGATGAGTTCAGAGATAGCTCTCACAATAACTTGCTTACTTTAGTGTCTCTCCCACTGTTCAGAGTATCTTCCTTGAGTATCCTAAATTGCTTCCCCACTTAGTAGGATCGTTTGGACTTGAAGGGGCTGCTCAATGTCCTGACACTTTTTCCACCAACAAATTTCTGGCTTTTCATCTGCAGTTTTGTCTGTGCCTGAATACATGTTTGGCCCTACTGTCTTACGTAACTGACTTCAGGGCTTGAGTGTATGATTTCAATATATTTGGAATGAAACAGAGCACCTTGGAAAGAATTTCAACAATCTAGGAACTGCCTGCTTGACAACAAAGGTCAATTGTGAACACATCTTAGGGTTCAATTTTCACCCAGATGAATTCTGATCCATGGTTTAAGGTCCATTTCTGATTTTTGCAGTTCTCCATGAGATTGATCCTACCTCTTTCAGCATTTGTTCTCCTCTTTGTCTCATGAAGAGACAACTGTCGTGACAGACTTGATCCATTAGTATCAAAAGAATTGTAAGGGGAAGTAACAAAAATGAGAGCTTGAATCATAAAAAATCATAGGCTTGAGCATCTGATGAATAAAATACAAAACTCTAAATTTTCGGGTTGGCTTTCATTCACTTTGCCATAAATACATATAGTCAATGTCTTTTGGTTTTTCCTTATTTTTTTCTTCTTTATATACTTTATCTTTTTGTGTGAGTTCATCATCTCCCAGGATGTGACTAGAGGAGCTTCAAACAGAAAACTTAGAAGACTAGTAAATGTTCTAGCTTTAGAAGAAGTTTAGGTTATATGTGAGTAAATACTTCAATCTATGCTCATACACTGTCTCTCTATACTTCATAATTACCTAGACAATCCATCATTGATCTGCAAATCTCACACAGGTGAAGCAGCCTTGAACAAGAGTATCTTTGCTTGATTTGATTATGAAGCTAAACACTCAATTGGGTGAAGGAACAGGATCTTAAAATATAGCCATTTAAATGTTTGGGCTAAATAAAATTAGATTTAAAGCCCCAGGTGCTCCAAAAATTCAAATGTTAAAGGCAAGTTGTCACATCTTGCAGTGTCCCTGGTTTCCTAAAGCCCTAAACACATATAAATGTGTAAACCTTCTGGGTAAAAGTGACATTTGCCACCCAAAATTACTTCAGCAATGGTGTGTAGTGATTCTGCCACTTCATTTCAGATCTATTTTTCATTGTAAAGAGCACAGCATTTTTTTATTAGGATGCAATCTTGCATCTAAAGAGACAATCATAAGTTAAAACAACCAAAACATACATATGGACTAACCATATGGATGACAATACCAATTAGTAGAGATTTTGTGGGGTTTTTTTATATTTTGAGCACAGGGTGAGACCTGCCTTTTTCCAGCAAGTGGCAAATTTGAATGTGAAATGTCATTAGTGCTGTTTTTCACTAATACAATTTCTTTTCTGAATAACAAAAAACACATCAGTGTTATTTTTAATAAAAAATCCACCCTTTAATTTACATACATTTAGGGTGAAGTAAATGAAAATGCATTATGTTACCACTGTGCTATTGAATAATGAGCCTATAGGGTTCTAAATGGGAAGGAAAGTTGTTTTTCAAGCCCTATACCCACTGTTCTCTTTACAAAGGCGCCTTTGTGACCAGGATACATGAACTGGGTTTCTAACAGTAAAGATCCACCTTCTGGCTGAGAGACTGGGAAATAAAGCACCCCAGTAAGCCACCACTTCAGCAGGAGGAGCTGAACTAACGAAGGAGGGACAGGTGGAACTGGTCCCTTGGCCTTTCAGTGACATTTACAGCCTCTCTGCAAGGACATGCTCTTTTCTTTCTGTTTCTATTTTCTCCAGTTAATCAGGTGACTTGAAAAGAAGCTAGATAAGGGTATTGTTTGCACTGACAACATCCTGATGATACTGTCAGAGGAGATCACAGGAAAATGTTCCCTTTTTGAACCAATAGAGTCATTAGGGAAAGTACTCATCACTTGAGTGCATCTAGGTTAATTACCATGGAAAATCTGGAACTGGCAGCTATAATTTTTCTGAAGAAAGTACTGCTATTTTTACTCCTGATGCTACAGAATGTCTCTTAAAGTACCTCGTAGGACCCCATTTTACAGTTCAATGGTAAAATAATTTTAGAAATTTAGCTTTCTGGCTGAAATTAGTGGGACACTATCCATGGAAATTTAAGGAAAGTGCAAACTGCTAGTTATGTACTATATGAATGAAATTCAACTCCATTTGCCAGGACTTATTACTCTCCTTCCCATAAATGAGCAAGCATATTTCTCTATTGCAGTGTCACTTTGGAAAAGAGAAAAGTGTCAGGTTGAGATGAATGACTTATCGCAGCACAGATGTAGCAAACTGTCACATGCCTGATTCTGTTTGCTATGGTACATTATGGCACAGATTAGCCAAAAACCCTGCAGCATGAGACAAACACAGAATGCTGTTTTTGGACCAGCATCAAAGCACATGCAGTGGATGCCTTTTTAGGAAAACAGAGACATGGTGTAGTTTTAACCCACCCAGTATTCAATGAATCCTTACAAACCCTAGCAGTGTTCATGATGTTTAAAAAGCCTCAAACAATAAAAGGAAGTTGTTTGAGTGTGCTGAATACTTATTTAACTAATAATTCTTAAAGTATTTATACTGTGCTGCCTGTTCTCTAAGGATCAGAATACTGAGTGCTTTTTTCAGCCTAATTTTTTCTTTTCAAAAATTATTTGTGGCCAGGAATGCTTTGTGGTGTTTGGCTGTATCTGATACAAAGGCATGTAGCTTGTCTATCATGTCTAACAGGTAATCAAGCCAGAGAAGACAGAGGAACTTGGAATTTGTTGCTTGCATTCAGTAGCATAAACAGGACCCAAATGGAAACTTGTTCTCATGGGTTGAATCTGTGGACAGTTAAATGGGTCATGTAATGAATTTCATGTACTATTCTCCCCTTCCAGTTCACCTTTTTGCCTTGGTAAAATTATGAGAATATCCACTGTAATATATTCTTGAGAACTGTTTTGATTCTGTGATAGTTACTTGGGAATTTCCTGTTTGATTTTAGTCATTTTCTATAAAATGTGAATTATTTGGATGCACTGTCTTCTGTAAGCAGCTACCACATATAAACTATGAATGCTTCGACCCATTCCACTTAAATCTAACTGAGGAAATAAAGTTTTAAACAGATGAAATTCTGTCAAGTTTCTTGAAAATGACAGCCACAGTAAGGAAATATATGCCAGCTAAAACCCATTATTAGACTTCATAGAGTCTCCATTGGACAGAAGAAATTGAGCCACGGTTTTGCAAACGCTCCCTGGTCACAAAACAACTTATTTATTTACAAAATTTTGGTTAGACCCATTTCTAAATCCGTGAGAGAATGAGGTGACAATAACTGTTTCAATGGGGAAAAAATATTTCTGGTTTCCAAAGCAAACATTTTAGTAATTGCCCCTCATTTATTTGTATTTTCTAATTTGCTTTACATACTACAGGGAATCCTGCAATTACCCATAGAATGTACTGTCTGTACCTTCCTGATTGAACTGCCACCTCCCCTACACTTTGTTAGAGCTGCCATTCACTGCAGCTCTGATTCAGACTCGAGGGAATAGCCTTGACACAATGCACTGAAGGCAATATTTGCAGAGAAAAGGGATAATCGCTGAACAGCAGCCTATCTCCACGTTTCCATGTCCCATGACCTCTTTTCTCTCTAGCCTTGGCATGAGAACTTAGTATAACTCCCTAGGACTCTGCTGTCCCCTTTGATGATCTCTTACCCTCAGGCACAGTTTGGAAGTACTTCTGACAGGTTAATATGTTTCACATGAAGAGAACAGTGAAATAACACAGTCTGTTTCTCCTAAGGTTTCAGAGAAAGATAGCATGAAGTCTTTATCTGCTAATGTTTGCATCATCACCTCTAACTGCACACATGCCCAGTAAAACAAACTTAAAAATGAAACTCAATATGTCTTTTTTCTTTTTTTTTTCTTTTTCCCTCCATTCAGGATTATTATTCATCCTTAATGACATTACTTTTCCCTCAGGCTCTGTTCAGTTTTCTAAAATCTCATTTTCACATCATTTTAGGAAAAAATATTTAATAGAAGCCTACCCTTACATTCAACTGTCCTTAAAAAAAAATCAGTTTCCTTTGTGGTGTCCAGCTGCAGGGTCTTTCTTCTATTAGATGCTAGTATGTAAGAAAGAAAAGTTGTCAAAGCACTGATGAAAACATAAATTGCATAAAATACTGGTGACAGTATACCAAAGTCACAACTCGACATTTACAATCTGGGGTTTTTAGCATTATGCTAATAGGACTGTGTTTTATGCATGCAGTACTATAGAATTCCATGATGCTTTGTAAAGAAAATATCTAAGTTACTGTTAGTGCATTTTTCTGCATCAGGCACAGTACAGCACTGCACAAAAGGATTTTGTATGAGAAGAGAAACACTTTAACAGGGTAAAATAATCTAAACCTTCAAATTCTTACCTAAAACCTGCTATTTTCCTGTAACAATTTGAAAATATCTGCAATGCAGCTTAGTTAAATCTCAGTCTAATGAATTTGCTTTGTGCTATCCTGATTTTCTGGAGGATGAGATTTCATGTTTCAGCCTCTGCACTACCTTTACTCTTAAAGGGAATAGTGAATTACCAGAAGGGTGCATGTACTTTTGTGTAGTCCTCACTACAGAATTCCTAAGCTTGAGGAGGGAAATTTTACATCTGCCTTCATCTGGTTACCAAAGATTATTTGCAAGTGATCACTACAGCCACTTTTTCTTGACATGTGGCTCTCAGAAAATGTCAGCTGATGGTATTGACTACAGCTCTGGCATGGCAAGGATGCAGTAAAATTGAAGGTTCATGAAGGTGTTACATTTATATCATAATTACCTACATCAGCTGAACATGTCTTGTGTGTCAGTTCTTTGCTGGAGCTGTGCTTGTGGCAGTATATATGTACACTAAAGATGTGTCCCTTCCCTTAGGTCAAGACTGTATCTACATGAAAGAACTACATGAATGTAAACTTTGCAGGCCTCTGCTTACTGCGCATTGTTCATTCTGTGCAGCTACCTATTCAAATCTTACCTGCTTTGGCTTTGTGCACTTTCTCAAAAGATAAAAAAGGCAAGTCTAGTAAATAGGATTTGCTGGGACATCAGTCAGTGTATGAGACAAGCTAAGGGGAGAGGGAGAAGGGAAACGTTATTATTGTCTTGCTTTTTTCCTTAAAAGAAAGAGTTCAAAAGAGGCAGTATAGAAAAAAAGAAGCAAGCTAAAACTGGCCAAAAACAAACTCCATAAATTTTCTGGCTAAACCTCAGAAATCCACAGTAGAAATCCTTCTGAATGCTGCAGCTGGGCTTCTTGGACAGGCAGTGTAACTCCCACGATGCACAGCAGCCTCATCAGGCAGGGACTGGCTGTCATGCACGACAGGAAGCCCCTGGCCACAGGACTTCAAGGACCAGCTACTGGGACCAGTCTACAGGGCAGGTGCACCTTGCATGCCATAACTTCCATAAAGCATCTCACAGATGTATTTTAGTGTCAAGCACAGTAAAATTCTGTTATATAAACGTAAATAAAAAGATAAATATCAATACATGGTGGGTGTCTTCATGTGAATCTTTAGACAAATTGAGTTCAAGTTAATGCACATTTTTATGAAAAATTTACAATGGTGAAAAGATGGTCACATTTAAAAGTTTGACAGGCCAACACTACATTCCTTTTACTTCCAAATTCACCTCTGCCAAATACAAGCACATTTTGCCAATGCAATATTTTTTTCTGTGTACTCCTCAGCCTGCCAGAAATTAGCATTGCAAAGAGAGGTGAGACAGGTCAAAAAGCTTATAATATCTAGCACCATAAAGCCTATAGGTAATTTTTTTTAAACTTCTAACAGCTTTCATGTGATTGCTGTACACAATGCAATTTGTTTATTTTACTGACCTTTAGGTATTTCAGTAAAAGTAGCAATTTAATTTTCTTGTCATTCAGCACAGATCTCTCATTTTCATAATTCTCAGAATAATGGAAGTAATTGAAGCATTTTAATTTTTGAATTATTTCTTATGAACTTCTAGGTCCTTTTTGAGGAAGTGAAAAATGAAACAAATTTGAGGCAATCTATCCCCTACTACACACCCTTCCTGTTATATTAACATGACAATGGTTAGACAACAACATGATTCTGGACATCATCAAAATCTTCTGAAAATAATAAAATAAATCTCTGGCATAATCTCAACTACTTACTCACTTTGAATTTATTTATTTATTTATGGTACTATGAGAAGCTAACAAGAAAATCTCACAAATATATAGTTACATCTATGTATGCATTTTCATTTAAGATATTTTTATAATGAAGTCTCTTTGTGACCTTTCTGATTTTTTGGCACATGAAAATCAGGCCCTACAATACTCCTTTAATACTGATTTTCAACTGGAATTACTGGAAGTTTTCACCACTGAAGCCCAGTCAGAGCCCTTGTAATTGTATGACTGAAAGAGGCATTCGTGTCCTACATATCAGCAGGTTACCTAGAAGAGATGGTGGCAAAACAATAATTATATGTTTCAGCTACAGAGTTATGTTATTGAGAATCATTGGTAGAAACAATATGTACAGGATATTCTTAACTATTCTTTCACTTTGGTAGCACATTTAAAGCACTGGCAGAAATCTGTGTTTCCCTCTCCTTTACCCCCTGTCAACTGCCACCAATTTTTGATTAGTTCTGTTCCAATTCAGTGTATCCGGCCAATGGTATTTTTATGTCTTACAAGGTGACTATGGACATTCTCTGTTTAATACTATATGAGACTGTACTACTTAAATATTTCTTTGAAAATTGTGTAGTAGCTTGAATTTTTACATATTTTAAAATTAATGAGATAATTAACATTTTCATTCTGTCCTAAAAGTATGGACACTTCAAAGAGAAGGTAACACTTATTATGGCTGCTTCATTGCTTAATTGTGTTGAAAAGTAGGAACTCACTTTATCAAAGGCTAATTTATTCTAAAGTTCATCTTTGGGGTACTTCAGTTAAAACCCTTTCCCACAGTAAGATATGAGAGAACTGTTCTCTTCTTAAAATATTGTCAGAAATACGTCACCACTAGTACTGCTGACTAGAGGCAATTCCCTTTGAGTTCTACTGAGGTTGGCAGTATGTTGTCTCTTCTGCTCGAGTTGTCAGCAATTATTGCATAATTTATTTTTTAATTGCTCAAGAGACCTTGAAATTTTGGAGTTCTCAGAAACAGCAAGGTGAACTAGTATAGTAGAGTTCATCTTCCTAGAACCTGTTCAACAGGTGGAGCTGTATGCTGCAAAATAGAGTTCAGAAATGAAATCCTTACAATAAAACGTTTGTTGAATCATTTTCAGAGTTATGGAGAATAATATAACTGTAACAAACACACATTCTTTCAAGTCACAGGGAGAATATTTCTGCAGTCACTCCAGACTGGGTAAAGAAAAATATATCTCAAAAATGGTTGCTTTGATTTTCAATGTATTTGTTAGTGGGCAGAAGTCCAGTAAGCTTTGCTCCACTCTTCCTCAGAAACTTAAGATGTAATAAATGAAACTGGGAGACCTTGGATGTCACACAGCTGATCCTCAGCATTGTATTACTGGTAAAGTATAAAGCTACATGAAATGTTTATTAATCAGCACTCCTTATGACATTTCTTCTTGCTATTAGTGAAAGCAGTTTGGGTGACAGAAAACTCACAAAAGACAGTCTAATGAAAGTGGGGAAATGCTACAGAATGCATTAAAAAGCATCCTTCTTTCTCTGTCTCTTTCCTTTATTGCCAGTTCTGACCAGTGCCCCTTTGAGTGATAAGAGCAAGATCTCTGACTGTTCATCTGCAGGTGCCAACTCTCCTTTCGTCCTCCCTAGAAAAGAGTACTATTTTCCTGAATTTTCTGATTCTATTAGAACACACTGAAATACAGCTTTGGAAAACTAGTGAGCTGTATTGATAGTCCTCATTCATTCATATCTACAGCTACTGGTACATCAGAAGGTGTTTGATTTGCTCATGTCAGAGGACAGAGTATGATCTAGTGCCGTCCTCAGTTTCCACCTCACTTTTCCAGAGATAAAGTATTTTCAGTAGCAGGAGATACCAAAGACCTACTGTAACACATAAATGTATAAATAAGTGATAAATGTACCTGGGAAGGAAAAGAGAGTTATTCATCACCTGTTCTTTGACAGTATTGTACCAGTACAATATGAGTACAGTGTCATACTACATCTGTTTACAAAAATCCATATAAACATTATTAAGCAGTAAAGTGGTGGCTACTAGAGGACTCTTTTATTTACAACCAGAATATTTTTTTTGTCATAAATTAGTTGCCACTGTTCAACCTTTTAGCAATTTTTCTTCACTTCATTAGTAATTTTTTCCCTTCATTATTGCAGACTATGCCAGATTTTCTTGCATTTCCTCAGGCTAAAGGAACTTGTGCCAGGTTTCTTGGAAATGTATCCTACCCAACATGACAAAGGTGCAGAACCATGTCTTATAATTTAATACTCTTAATTAGATGCCTTTATTAGGTTAGGTACTTCAGAATTGTATTAGTTGATGCCACAGCTGCAAAGCTTTATTCATGCTGTGCAAGGTATTTCAGTTGATTAAGAGGGCCAGTGCTCCTCTTTCCCCTATAATTCTGGATTTCTAGACCTGCACAGTTCAGGGGTTTTCTGTCACTTCTGGTAATTTATCTTATTTATCTTATATATCTTATGCCAAGCTATATTACCTGTAAAGGCCCTGTGTAAGATCTGTGTAAGCACAGAGAAACCAAAAGTGCAGCTGTAAATTCCCTAAGGCTCAGGCAAGCAGTGATAATGACCAGATAGCTGGATGGAGTGCTGCAGCTGAGTAACAAGAGATCTTGCATGCATGAAGGTGGTTTCTTGTGCACTAGAGAAGAACAGTTACCAGATGTTTCCTCTGAGCTTGCTAGGAAGAATATTGCTATGGGCTGCATTAACCTGTAACAACTGACCATCAAGTAGGATCAAAACACCCAGCCCTGTTCAACAGACCATTTGAATGTTTCAATATAGGACTTCATGAAATATTATATGAGTAGGTGTGAAGAGGAAGGAGAGAGAGAAGTAGTAGATATGGCATAAACCAGGAAGGAAGATCCAAGGCATTGGCCAGATGGACCAAGAGAAATATTGAGAGAAATCTGTTTTGGTCTGGGAAATCACCAAAGTGGCACTTTGAGTCTGTGAGAAGGAGAACCATCTGTCTTCAACAACCCCTCTCCTGACTTCTGGAGAGCAGATTTAGATCCGTCTGCGTGACAGGTAAAAGATTGCATCCAAGAAATGCTGGACTCAGTGTCACACAGTTTCTGAAACTGTTAAAATAAGGAGTTACACACATCTGCCCTCGTCTCCCATGTAAGGACAGTTCATGGGGGGTTTGCCCAACATCAGACAGGAGTAACTGTGTTGTTCAGGAGTGAAATGAGACACTCCTCTGGTTCCCAGATATCTTCCTACTCAGTTATGACATCTACTAATGTGATTTCTCATGATGAATACATGTTTAACTGGTTTACATAAGGAAAACTATCTGTATGACTAGCAAGTATCTACTGAAGATGGGTCCACTTTTTGGCTTTAAATAAAATAATTAGCTTCCAGAATATTATTTTAAGTTGATGAAATGACTAAGGACACTTAGTTAAAAGAAGATTTATCTCAACAGTAGAAAAACAGTAATATTTCTTTCATGTCTTTTTTTCTTTGTCAGGTTTTTGCCCCATTTTTCCTTCAAAACAAAAGTATCTAGAAGTTACTTTTCTTTTGAAAAGCAATTTCATATGGTTCCCTGGAATAAAGTTGTAGAATTTACTCAGCTGATTTTTTACTCATTTTTTCTGGGTAATATTAGTAATTTAGATTTGCTGTCATAATGTCTGATATTTGCTTTCTGTGATTCCAATTTCTTTGAAATGAAACGATCACCCAAAAGAAGTTTCAAAAGTCATGATAAAATTATAGACTGTTCACACAAACTGAGTGTATGGTTTAGTCTCGATTTTTAAAAGCATCATTTTTAATGAGCTCCTCTTGGCATCTCAGTATAAACAGAAAAACTGAATTTGAGATTGCAAATCAAAAATATTAAAAATTAACTAAGACCATAAAAATGAAACTAATAGCAACTTTTGCAGGACTGGCAGTAATATGAATGCAACTATAAAAATAACTTGTGAATCTGAACTGAAAAAATTAAGTGGATCAGACATGCTGTAGAAAATAATTTTGACTTTTTAGGGTTTGTCTCTTTTTTTTTTTTTATGGATGAAACTGTTAATTGGATGCAAGTTGCAAGTACACCTGACTTGTCAGAAACTCCTTTTCATTGTTATTTTTTGGTCACGAAAGTGATTTGTTGCTTCAAAAATTGTTAAACAAATCTTGTTCATTGCTCTTTTTAAGAATGCCATAAGTATTCATTTGAAATTAGTTAAATTCTGTAGAAGAACTTGGATTTTCATGTAAAGGGTTGGACTGAGAATGAAATAAAATCTAAATGAAAGATGATTTTTTTTTTTTTTTAAATATTGAATCATCAGTCTATTTTCCCAGAATTAAGAACTTTGCTTATTACTAGATTCTATTGTGGATAGTCATCACTTACACTGATAGGATTTTTTAATTATCATTTCAGAGTGAAATGAGCATTCATTATAGCACAAAATAGGAGAAAAAAATCACTAAGCAACATCATCTTTTTAACTGATTAGCTTAAAAGATACACCCGTCACAATAACAAAAAGTAGCATGGAGAACACAGTTGAGTTCAAACACATGTGGTATCAATCTCAGGTAATGAGCTTTGCTTCAGTTGGCAGGAGAAACTACACTAAATAGATGCTAAGCTACAATGGGCTCCCTAAAAAATCATGGCACTTGACTTTAATTTGTCCTCTGAATCAGTTTCTTATATTTAAGAACTCTTATTATTAGGTCTTCTTGCTGTGCTCCCCTCAGTTCCATGCTACTAATTGGTTGTGAGTGAGTCTGGTGTTCTCTAATACATCTTCCTCTGCTGCCACTAAGTCTGCTGGAATTGCCACCACCCACTGTCCTCCCAGTGCTGTAACAACTGCATTTATTACACCATATAATAACTCTTTTGTAGTATTTTCCAGTAATCTTTCCCGAACCAAAAGGTATTCTTGATAAGATTTTGGCATTAGTATTCATATTACATACTTGATATTTTATATGGTAAAATTAAAATCAGCTAAGTAATTTTTTTTTTTACCTCTGTGTTTATGAGGTTTGAATTTCAATAATGCTAGAATATGAGACTTTTTTGCTGTATTCACTGATGTTCATATATGTGGACATGAGTATTCTGCATGCATCTAGGGACATCCGTGTATGTGTGTATTGAATAGAATCTTCTTGTAGGCAATAAATAGATCTTTAAATATGTATTGGTGTGGCCAGATGCAGAGAGATATATGGTCACCTGACTGTTCTGCAAGCTGGGCATTTTCCCAGAGCGGTTTTTCAGCTTGGGCATGGAGCCATGCTTGCACAGCCAAACAAGTCGTGGGACAGAGCTTGTTTACATGCAGCCAGCTGACAGTAAGAGCAAGACAAGGCAAATTTGTGCATCCAGATGTACCCCAAAATCTTCTCAAAAGCATTATTTCCGGGTTCCTTCATTTTCTTCTGATTGTATCAGATACCAGACTGACAGAATTCCCTGCTTTTGTAACTGAATTGTAAAATTGTAAGATTTGACACTTGACACATGGCGGGTGGAGGTTGCNGGAAAGTGTCTCGTGGGTGGAAGGCGGGGGGGGGGGGGGGGGGGGGGGGGGGGGGTGTGAAAAAAGTAAATTTTAGGTCTGAAGGCAAGATAAATTTCTTCCTACATCTTTAACTCAAGCCTGTTTTCTTTGCTGACAAATATTGGGCAGAATCAGTGTTGTCTGCTCTGAGCTGTTGAGTCCTCTTGCTGCTTCCTCCTTCAGCTATTGCCTGTAGGACCCATTCTTTCAGATAATGCAAAAGATTAAATTAATGCACTGTGGAGCTGAGGCTCCCAGCTAACCCTGATTTTGTCTCAGCCATTATGGAGAGCAGCTGTGATCAAAGCTAGTAGCCTTGTAAGACAGTGACTGTTGCCATCACCATAAAAATCAGGAATGGATGCTCTGTGCAGTCCCATATATGCCACAGAACATTAGAATCCCTCAGAATCACAGAATATTCTGAGTTGGAAGGGACCCACAAAGATCATCAAGTCCTACTCTTAAGTGAATGGCCTGTCCAGGGGTGGAACCAGCAACATAGTTTTTATCAATTCTTCTCCACCATCAAGTTGGGAGATGGAGCTTTTATTAAGAATTGGGACAGTGCCATTCTAAAATTGCTTGTTTCATAAGAACATGAGGAAGAAAGTGGTCAGTCTGGGCAGTTTGAAAATATTTTGATTTAACATCTGAGGAGGAGATGTTTAGAACTAATATTGCACTATTGATTTGCATGCAGTGTTGTTCTGTGTCACTTTCAAGCCATTTTTAGAACTGGCCAGAATTTCTCATTTCATTTTCATGGAAAATGTTTACTCTTACTAAGATTTCCTGTTAGCATGGATTAGAAAAATGCCAAAGCTTCCTTCTGCAAATTTTTTTGAGATATTTAAAGCATTTCTTGAAATATTTTCTCGGATAAGAATGAAACATTGAGTCCTTAATAAAATGAAACATTTTGATGAATTTCTATTAAGGGATATGATTAAAGAATACATTCCCATTAAACACTTCTGTGCTTTCTGATATATTTCTAGCAATTTTGACCAGTTATAGTAATTTATGAAAAATAATTTTACTGTAATCACTTCTGGTTCCTTGGCTTCCACATATGCCCACCACACAGAATTAAATTAGGTACCTCCTGCTGTCTCTTGAAATCTGTTGTTTCACTAGATCTAGTGACCTTAAAAAAATTAAAAAATTCTAAGAGGCATCACTGGGTGTTTAAATAATGGATATATACATACATCCATAAAACATGCTTCTTTAACAATATTACTTCTTTGTCAGCATATAAGCTTCTTCACAGATTTCTAATAGATTTTTTTTCATCAATTAACAAAAATAGTCTATCATAGCAGAGAACATGCAAAGTATGACACCAAGAACAGGTAAGGCATTTTTAGTTTCTTGCTGAAGGATAGTTTTTAATGTGGTATTTTTATGTGCTAAGTACTCCTTATAGTTGGAGTCTATTCTATTCTCTTTAAATACTTCTTCTTCTTCTTCTTCTTCTTCTTCTTCTTCTTCTTCTTCTTCTTCTTCTTCTTCTTCTTCTTCTTCTACTTCTTCTTCTAATTCTTCTTCTATGTTGACATTTCTGCTGTGGAACACATTCCTGAATATTCCTCATCTAGCTCTCATGGTTACAAGAACCTTTCAGCCACCAAATGGAATCTCTGAAAGAAATGTTGTTTCAAATTCAGTTCATCTTTTACAGCTTGCTGTACAGAAAATTGTAGGAATGACTCTTAGCACCTTACAGGACACTGATACAAATATACACTTAGCATGAATTATACAAGTGGTCTAAAAGTTGGTAGATCTATTCATGTGCTTAGGCAGGCAAGTGCCAGAGCATTCATTGAACTGCAGCTTAAGAAATTGCCATTATATAGTAGAGCAGTGTATAAACCCTTCTTTTCCAATGGGTCACTTACAATTCCTCGCAACACAGTCTTTAAGCTTTTTATTTCTATAGGTGAAGTTTGGTACCCTTGTTCACATTTCAGGAGATGGATTTTTTTATTAATTTACCCTCTTAGGAATGAAAGAGACAGGAACAAAATGCCTTTTTTTGTTCTGAAACCATGTCTGGCACTGTCTTTTGAACTTCTGTGGCATATATATGTGATAAATTGCATAAATTAGCAGTGTTGTCCCTTCTTGGTGGCTACCTCATTTTGTGACTGTCTGTGACCAACCTCTGACCACAGAGTAGATGTTAAGAACCCAGAGCTCTAAGCATCTATGCCAGCCCTGCTCCTTACCTGCATCAAGAACACATTTCCCTCTTTTCAAATTCCAAAACAGTCTGAATCACCAGTATTCAAGGTACTAATTCGTGCACTGATGAGTTGATTGACTCCAAAGTTCACCTTCTTTCACTTGCAGACCTTCTGTGTTACATATGCTGTGAGGTCACTAAAGAGCAGGGACTGACAGTAAAGTTGTTCAGGCCACTCATGGTTACAGACTGAATTTACAAGGCCAGGTTAATTTACAAGGCCAGCTTGATCATCCTGGTGTCATTGTGTAGTACCTGCAGAAGGACTGAGTCTGACCCATGTCAGTTGGTCATCATCAGCTATCAGCTCTGCATAGGCACCCTAAGGAAACCAGCCAGCTATCTCATCTCTTTAAAGCTCTGCAAATTTTCTGGATGCTGCAAGACCTTACACTCTGGTTAGTACCAAATTACTCTGTGAATATTTCTGAGATGCTTCTGTCTCTCAGACTGATTCAGCTAGTACTGGTTGCACACAGGTTGTACTTTCTAAATTACTTTGCAAGCAGGATGGCTATACATTTTTCTCTTGCTGTGGAAATTAGAATTCTGAGATACTGTGGAAATTTAAATTTGCAAGGATGGATTCAACTATTTACCATGGACCTCTAACGTTATGCAATTCAGGTGCCTGAATACAAGACACTTGCAGTAGGATGTCAGATGTAACTTGGCTCCTGTAGGTGATGTCTGCCATTTTAGAATGGCATTTGGAGGCTAAGGTGGATCTCAAAGGAGAACCATGTTTGCCAGTCATATCTGCTTTCCAGTACTTCCAAGAGGAGAGGCTCTGGTTGTAATTCCATGCTGAAATATGCCCATGGCAGTGCAGACTGCTGTAGGACTAGAAGTGTTCAAGCCTGCCTATTATTTTGCTTTGTCTTTCCTCCACACCCATGTTGGAGTTAGAAAACACCAAGCTCATCCTGATGCTTTATGCTTCTTCTTCTTCTACATGAAGGTACCCTCCACCAAATGAAGGTGCATTTGTACCTCAGTGTGTGGAGGATGTTCAGTGTGAATTGATGTGAATAAA
>VZRH01007068.1:170711-197174 GCA_013397555.1 Urocynchramus pylzowi | reverse complement strand
GGGAGAACCTTTAGAAGGAGGTGATTTCACTGGAAATACAATGTTAGGTTGATTTCTATATAATTTCTAAATGTATGATATAGTCATACCTAATCTAGCATAAAAATCCTTATATTTACTCCCCTTTTTTTCCACTGTATATTTTCAAAGACCTCCTATAGTTAACATTATAATATAGTTAGTTGCTACAAATAATCTGCACTGATTATAGGAAAACTGTCAGTGTCTGTTCAAGGTCTGAAAAGGCTGCAGCAAATAGCTTTTCTCTTTGCCATGGAGACTGGGGTCTGTTTTTACGGTTACTCTGGTAACCAAAGCCTTTCTGGTGCTAGTCCTTTTCAGTTACCTTAGCTATTAAACCCTCTGGTTGAGACAAAAGGAAGGCAGTATGCAGATACTTTCCCATAAAGCAAATCTCAGGGTTAAAATTGAGCAAAACCTGTAATAAAAGAAATAAAAGCAGCTTCTAATCAGCTGGTTACATAGTAGCTGTGAGGTGTTTGCGTGCTTGCCTACATGTGGGAAGCTAAGGCTTGGTGTGTTTGAATATTAATCTGATTACTAAAGGACGAGAAAATGGATTAGGCATCTTCAGTGCTGTTTCAAGGAACAGTCTCTCAAACCTATGACCCTCATAGTGCTAAAGGCATCAGTTTTTCAAAGTTATCATCTGGGGAGAGTTTTTTTTTTTTTTAAGATGAGGATTTTGACATTGTTTGGAGCAATATAAATTAAGATAATTGTAAGTAGGGACTACAAAATGCTGCCCCACAGTCATGGGTTTGTTGCGTGGTGTTAATGACCCTTCACAGTGCCTGGGATCCTTTAGCAAACAAAGCCAAAAAATGGATTCTAACCTGAAAGCTTATTAACATCACAATAATAAAATACCCAATTCATGTCATGAAGGTGAGTACAGAAGACTGGCAACAGAAACATCATAAAGATGGAAGGCTGAGTAGTAAAATATTTAACTGCTAAGATGGTACTAAGTGTCACATTTGCTTGGAATCAGTAAGTGTAGGCAGACTCACAAATTATCCTGTTTTTCAAAACAGTAATGTTTTCACCTTAGGTAAGGGCTTATTATGGCAAGCTTTTACCGTCCCTACACATTTTGGTTTGAGCTTTCTACTCCAAATGAAGAGGATTTATCTCTGGAAGGAACAGCCGACTAAATAGGCAACAAATAATATGCTTCACAACTGAACAATCCATTCTTGTTTTAACATGGTCAAACTAAGTAACTAATATCCATGGTGGTAAACCACTTTTGAGCTGCAAAATATTCAATTATTTTTCATTTGAACTATTAAATATGTCACACAGAAATTCCCTATTGCTGTTCTCACCCACATAGATTACTGTGTTTAAAATAAAGGATAACTTTGTCCTATCAGAAGACAGTTCAAATTAAAACACCACAATATAGCAACTGAATTAAGATGGATTGGTATTTGTTAACAGAGAGGAAAACACCTGCAGTATTAAAAAAGCTAAAGTATCTGTTCATCCATAAATTAAGGGCAGCATGAGAATACTGGACTGATCTCAGTTGAATCGGATTTGTGCATTTCAATAGAGAATGCTCATTTAAATGAGCCACTGTTTGATGTCAGCATCACTACTCAAAAGGGCAAGTACCAATCCCTGATACCAGGTGTGTAACTAATATCCAGGTGTTCCCATGCTAAGAAACAAAACATGTTAAATACTCTCTTTGTTCCATTTCCTGGAGAAGACAGATGTTATGAGGAGAAGGGGAAAAACATATGTCTATGGAATGGCTGGAATCAGAAGAAAGTTGATTCTGGATTCACTGTAGTAACTGAACAAGGAATTTATGTACATTTGTGCTAAAAATAGCTCCTGCCATTTAACCTGATTTTGCATGATGTTTCCAGAATTAGTGGGTTCAATGCAAAACTTTGGGCCAAATCTGTCCCCAGGCTTTTCACTACGTTAGATATATTTCTGGTTTTGAAGAAATGGAGATTATTCATGATAAAATATTGATCTTGCATATTCATATGTGTGAAAAAATACATATATATTTGGTAAATGGAAGATGGCGGGTTTGTGAGAGTCATATGGAATCACTAAGCTAAGCACAGCAAGCTCTTGACACAAGAAGATTTTACCACCATATTTATCTCTAACCTCTTTTACTAATTCCTCATGTTGATATTTTATTTCCCAGGAAATCTTCTAACTGCAAATGGCATCAGTGTATGGAATATAACCCATCAGGTCACCCATAGCAGAACAATCCAGAAAATCAGACTTCTTTTTACCTGAGGTAGCAAATAAAATGCAGGTCAAGCTCTGACCTGTTACCATTGGTTTCCCATCCCTACAGCCAGGAATTTTATCCCTATAACTCCCCTGGTATCCCTATAGCTCCCCTTCAAATCAATTACCCAATGCTAATGCTAAAGGCAGGCACATTTTTGTGGTAATTCTGTCTGGCTGAATAGTTGAGGATTTCCTTGCAGAGCACTGCGTGAAGTGCATCTGCCAGGTGTCTCATACTCCTACTTTGCAGGGCCAGGCACAGAGACCTGCAACTATTGGTTTGCCTTTTCTGCAGAAGGGGACAGAGATCCTCACTGCAAACTGTGCAGCCTGGAGAAGAGAAGGTTGTCTGGAAACCTCATAGTAGCCTTCCAGGATCTAAAGGTGGCCTACAAGGAAGGCAGAGATGGACTCCTTGTCAGGAACTGTAGTGATAAGTTCAGTTCTTGTAGAACAAGTAATGGATGCAAACTGAAAGAGGGCAGGTATTGAGAAGAAATTATTTACTCTGAGGGTGGGGAGACACTGGAACCAGTTGTCCAGAGAAGCTGCAGATGCCCTATCACTGGAAGTCTTCAAGACCAGATTGGATGGAGCACTGAGCAATCTGGTCTCATGAGAGGTGTCCCTGCCCATGGCAGGGTGGTTGGAACTAGAAGATCTTTAAGATGCCTTCCAACACAAACCATTCTATGATTCTGCATATGATGATAAGTAATCTTCAGTCCTTCATGGAATTTTGCCTGCAGGGAAAAAAAGTCATTATTCCCATTTGACAGCTGAGGAAGCTGAGATTGAGGCTGAGTGACAGCTACAACTAGAATTTAAACATGAGCTCTGGGATCCTAAACCCAGTGTTGAACTGAAAACTTCCTAGCAAACAGCTTAGATAAAATCCTCAGCTATGCTTGAGACACATTCATCTGAGGTAAAAGCATTTCTGAACTGGAGAAAAGCAGTTCAGATTGAACTGAAAGCCCACGTGTGTGTCCTAGTTTGGACATCACATATCTCAGATGATGAGCCAAAACAGAAACCACAAGATATAATCATCTACCCAAGGATAAAAGATACACAGGTAAATTAGGAGGATTTATTGATTTTATACAGATGTACTGATACAGAGAATGTTTGGACTGGCACATTCATCTCTAGGGAATGAGCAAAAGCCTCAAAAGCCTGTGTGTTAGTGCATACCTGGAATGCTCAGCCCAGGATAAGATACTTTATCTTACTGATTTTATGTCTTTGAAATTTACTTTTGTCAAACAAAAACAGAGGTCTGTGTTTCCCAGACCTTTCACACTAGCTCAGGACTGTGCACAAGTGTCCTCAAGGATGATCTGTGGCAAAGCTTCTAAGAACCTTCTAGCCCTGTTACTCTTTTGTAGGATTAAAAGACAAGGGGCATCGGTACTTGACCTGTGACTTCTGGGAGTGCCTGGATTTGTGGGAAGAGATTCAGAGGAAGCTTTTGGCTGTAGGTTTTCAGAGAGGATATCTTCTAAAATGAATGTGTGATGTCTGAGAGGGCAGAGATAAAAACAGAAAAAAAGAACACTATTACTTCTGAAAAAGGATATTAACAATGACTCAGTACAGTGACAAGCTGCTGTATGCATTCTGTTTCATATGTCTCCCACAACTAAGTAGGTACTCTGTCCTCATACAGTTGCACAGGATGTTTGGGGAAGGCCCATACTTTTCAGGTTCTTTCTTGGCTGCAGCAAAGTTCTCTTTTGTTACATAACAATCAACTATGCAAATATAGTTCCATTTTCAAGGAAGACCTATTGATGCAAAATAATGTTTCATCATGGCTATGTTTAAGTGCAGACAACTTTTATAAAACATCTTGCAGCAGTCTCAGAAATGAAGCAACATTCTGAAGTACATTTAACTATTATCAAATCAGAGCCTTGAAGATATTTTCCTAAAAAGTCTTGTATTAGTTTAAAAGTCATGAAACATAACTCCTGAACCTGCTGTTTTGTGAGTCTGGACAAGTCATTTGACTTCTGCAATCCACACCTACCTCGTCTGTGGGAAAACTTTGAGGACCTAATTGTGCTGAATCAAATACGTAGAACAAACCAAATGTGGAATTTTAGCAATTACAGATTTTTTTGTAGTGGTTTTATTCAAGTGAACAGGAACATTATACATATAGATAGTGCTCAGAGCCATTAGCAAACATCACTCGGCAGCAAAGATTGGATTAGAAGATACATTGCAATGGTTGGCAATCTTGTGACCTTGCTTCAGTTGCTTAAGCCTGGACAGCTACAACCATTTGAGACAACCCATTTTGCCTGACACATCCTTATGATGCTGCCAGGTACAATTTCAGGACATATGGAACACCAGCACTGCTCTGGACTGATGACTGAGAGGCAGCCTGGATACCCTCACCTATCTCAGAGTAGTTGCTTGTTTAGGCAAGTAAGGCAACTAAGTTTACCTGTTTAGGCAATTAAATCACACATGCAAGTGATCAGCAAGAATAATCCCTGTGGCTTTTGCAGACATATGATCTCATGTAGCACACCCCTTTTTTTTCAGCAAGAGCTGACCATAATAGAGTCCAAAGAACATCCTTGAACACACCTTGAAAATATTCCTCCAGCCAAAAAAATTACTTTTGGAATAAAATGTATAAAGTTGTTCTAGTTCAAAGGATACTGTACAAATAAGCATCTGACTTTCTCTCTGTCAAAACCAGAATAAATCAAAGTAACTTCCAACCAATTTTCTTTTAAGCATTTAAAGCCACCCTTGTAGTAGATTACATGAAGCCCTATTGAGGAACTAGACAGTTAATAAATATGTTACTGGTGAGAATCTATACATTAAAACAGTTAAAACAGGTTTCAGTTGAGTGTGGACTAAAGTATCATTCAGATATTTTTTGTTTCAACACTTCCTAGATTTCTTTTATTTTTACTTGTTAATTTTAACAAATTTTTTTCTATGCCATAAACCATTCAGATAATCATGCATTTGCAAGAGTTACTTCTTAAATTGTTCATGTTTCCCTGCACATTTTTAATTCACCACCTCCCAGCATCCTGCCCACAGCTCCAGCCTGGCAGGCAGACTCATCATGAGCATCATAAATTGTCTTTTCTATTTCACAGCCCCTGAATGCTAGAGCTCTATGACCATATGAGCTTCTCAAGTTTTCATCAAATCAATAGGGGTTTTTTGCCTTTTACTTGCACAGCATCATGTAAGTGTGAGAGAGGTTTACAAACCTGATGGAATGCTTTACTACCTTTACAATGCCTTCTAAAGGTTTTATGGGTGGTCATGTTTTCATCAGCTTTGTGTTGACCTTGCCTGATGCTGAGAATGGGTTCCCTGTTGTACATACTCTATCCAAGCTTGCTTTAACAACTGAGGTGAAAAACTTACTGGAAAGTCTAAATTTTCATTGAGAAATAGAAGACTGTGACTACTTGCTGGGTTTCACTCAGCTAAAGTTGGAGAGGTCTGTTTCCAGTTTCCAGGGGGCAGAAGCAGCTCCCCATGGAGGAACATGGGTAATAACACATCTCAGTTGGAAAGCCAGCACACACGGGGCAGTGCATCCCTCACACCACACTCAACACCTCTCTCCACAAAATTTTCATCTTGCCAGCTAACATAACATGTCTGAGGAACTGACTAGAAGCTGATGCCACAGAGAAAACTCGCTCATCTGATGTGCCAAAGAGCATGACCCATGAACATGGGCATCAGGGCAAAGGAATCTGAGTCATAAAAACATTTCAATGATATTATATGTCTGTTTAAGATTCTGATTCTTCTACAATTGAAATTTTCTTCACCATTTTCTGCCGAAAGCAGTACTAATTTCATATACCTGCTTTGAGAGATGTGAACACATGCAGATAAATTTGTAGTAGGGGACAATACAAATTTTCTCATAAATTTCTGTTTACTCCATGCTTATCTTAAAGAAATAGCTATCTATTATTTAAGTATATTGGAAATCTTTTGCCAATATACAGTAGCACTGTCTTCAAGATTATTATTTTCCATTTGTAAATCAGGACATTTTGTCAACATGTACTCTTTGGCCAAGACAATGCGATGTCTTTGTTGGAGCCACACATAAATTATTACTTTGGCTATTGTAAATCTTTATTTAACAACTTATTCAAATGCAGCATGTATCCTCAAGCTTCATACATGTTCCAAATGTTGTAGAGCCAAAATCCATGTAAAGGATTGATAAAGCTTTGATTCATTTAGCTACCTACACTTGTGCCCAATTTTACCACAGGAATAATTAAGTGTGACCTTACAGAACTCAAATTTAAGGCCTCTAGGCCTCAGAACAAAGTTATTTGACCATAACTTTTTTAAAGCACAAATAACTAATTTTGTGCAAGCCTGGAGTCAATACTGATAACATGATTCCTGCCAAGCACCAGCTCATTCCACAAGATAATTTGGCAAAACTGCCCTTGATCTTCAAATACAGTGCAGTACAAATAAGTGTAGCAGTCTGCATTTTTGTGGATAAATGGCTTCTCAGTTTAATTGTTATTTTGGGCTCTGATTCTGGTTGACTGCTACTTCTATGTGAAACCAGCTCAGCCTTTGGAAAGATGAGTGGATATAAAGTTTTGGATTCATGTTTACATTCTCTGTATTTCCAGTAACCGAATATTTTGAGACAGTTTGTTTAATTAGCATTTTTCCCAGTTAATATTTAATTTAAGTATAAATATAACCTATAACCTGTGAGATTTTCTATTAATAAAAATACTAGCAGTCCTCTGAAAGCTCTTGTGCAGAGATCACTTACTTCAGTATCATATACTAACACAGTGTTCCTGTAGTCATATAACTGTTCAGAAACACAAACACAGTTTATGCAGACTTAACTTGTTAGATTTTAAGCATCGTTCTGTATTTTTTCTGTTTATTTTATTTTAAAACATCTAAACATTATCAGGAAATATATTGCAGTGAAGGAAATAGAATGAGTTACAAATCTGAGGAAGTTAATCTGTATACTTTAATGGAAGAAACAATAAAAATACATAAGGCATTTTATTCCAGGAATGAGAATAAATGTATTTTTTCCATATCTTATAATCTATTACCTCAGTGTAATGACTTTAGCTCTCAAAAGTGTCTGAGTTAATTGTTCTGTAATCCATTTTTTATCAATTTAACTCTTTGAATCTTAATAAATTACATATTAGTTGGGAGGGGTGTTGAATTTTAATTGTTTGCTTTTTATAGACTATCCCTAAAACTTGCTTATTCCTTTAAGAAAAAATATATGGCCCCTTTTCATTCAAGCTTGATAGAAAATACTATAAGCTTTTTATCCCAGAATTATAAGAACAGATATCTCTACATCTCAAATAAAATTATTATATAAACATAACAGTGGAAACATATATCTCCACTTACATTGGTTAGAAGGCTTGCACATCACATTCTGTCTTCTAGTACAGAATTTCAACAGGTTCATAAAGGCCTGGCTATCTCACCAGGTTTCATCTCACTGCTACTACTTTTGCCAAATGGGATTCATCACTGGTAATTCCTAAGAGTTCTCTTTTTCTTTTTAAGTAACTTTGTCACTTTTAATTGACACATTTCTGGAAACAGGAATCTTGGTATTTTCCTAAAATATCTTGACTTGTCTTCACTTTGCAAAATGTCCTCTTTAGAATCAGCCTTTGTCAGTCTCCATTTGTTCTGTAAAATCAATCCAAGAAGTCTTATGGGGTGGGTGTCCTGAATATTCTCCATGTCTTTGACTTGAGCATCTTTCAGCAGGATGGACCTTCTGCACCAGGCTTCCAGACAGAAACCTGAAATGCCAGGGGCAGTTTCTTCGGGATGTTTATCCAGTAATACATGACCTATATCTCAAGTTATTTTGTTTCTTTGTTGATTTTCCAGACATTTAAAATACTCTGCATCCTCTGCACGGTTGTACCTCAGCAGATCTGCAGTTTTGTGCAAAAAAAGAAAAAAAATGTGTTAAGGAAACCCTAGCCATTGGAGAAATTATTTGAGGGTACCTATTTGTTTTTATTTAGGTGACCTATATGATGTTGCATGTTGTCCCTTCTAAGAGGACAAAACACTTTGGAAATGTCAGTGCCTTTTATAGCTCTATAGGGTTATGTCTGTTGTGTGTATACACGCACACACACTCTCACATACATAGAAGAGAGGAAGTCATTTTATTTTACCCAAATCAGCTACTTAAGTAAATTGAGATATATAGAATTTACCAATGAAATTAATGATTTGATGTGAATAAAAGAGGTGGTGTGTTGTAAATCAGTACTGACAGCCAAATGGGAAAAATTGACAGAGCACTGTAATCACTCCCAACATCCACTGAAGTTATTGATCCAAAACCTCTATAATCCCCTTCACATAACACAAGCAATTTCATATAATACCTGTAATAACAGTGCATTCAAACTCAAGTAGCCATCAGAAGCTTTGTATCTAATGGCAAAGCAGGCCTCTGCTGAGTAAGTGTAACAACTAGAGCACAAAAACACCGATGACTCTTGCCTTTCATAGGTAGCGGCCTACGATAAGAGCTAGTTCAGAAGATAAACAGTTCCCAACGCCAAGGAAAATGAGCTATTAATTGCCCTCTTGCTAAAGACATCATAAAGGCCCTAAAGCCCTGGGTGCAAAACAGGGAGAAGGTAAGCAGGATTTGGGGACTGATAACGCCCCGGGTGCCATCCACGCAGCAGCGATCTGATGTTAATTACAAGAGGGGAAGGAGGGCTGAGAGGTATTTAGCTGCTGGGTCATTACATCCTTCCCAGGTGTTTTTCCCATGAAATGTTCCACCAGTTTTACAAGCTCCTTCTCTGGCTGATGGATTATTCCACTGCCTTATCAAAGCTTTGCCAGCTCCTCATTAATATATAGAGCGAGCGGCGCGGTTCTATATATCATTGTCTTCTTCTCGGGGAGGGCTAATCAGTCAGGCATTATCAGCCCGTCAGCAGAAGGCAGGCAATCAGGCCTGACAGCGGAGAATCATGGGAGAGCAGGGAAGGTTAAATGAGGCTGACAGTTGTGATAATGATGATTATACTATAAATTAAGATATGATGATAAAGGAGAATAAAAGACACAATCTGAAGCAATATTTGGTTTAACATGTCTCTCTTTTTCGGTACTGTTAAACGGCCATAACATTTATCACGCCGAACAAGAATGGACATTTAACTACCATGATAAAATAGGACAGCATCAGATTGAAAACCCAACAAGTTGTGATTATTGTGTCAGGCACTTTTCCACTGGTTGAAAAAACTGGAGATAGAGCATATGTTATAATCATTCATGCATTATTCTGCAGAATGAAAAGAAAATAGATCTATTTTAGAAATGTCTTCCAGACTTCTAGATAAAAAAAAAAAAAAATCCAAAAGGAAAAAATTAATACATTACCCTGCTTCCAAGATCGTTTTTATCAATGAAACTATAGGAACATAAGTGATAGTTCTTCCCTGCCACCTCTTCGTAATGAATGCATGTATTTATTAGTAGCTGATTTGGAGGATTTGTAATTGTTTCAGTGTTAGTCTCTTATTAAGCAAAACACTGTAAATGAAATTACATCAACATGTCATTTTCAAAGATCACTCTCTTGTCAGGTGGTAAAATTAAGTAGGTTCACGCAGGTGAAATCAAACAAGAACTGGCGTGGTTTGACTGTAGGAACATATGCAATACAGTGGATGTCATGCATCCATGCTATTTGGTGGTTTGCTTAGACAGATGGACTACATATGTATCATTTGTTTATGATGTTTGTGTTTAGGGTGCTTAACAATCCTAAATAAATATCATCAGACTATGAGAATGATGTTCATTAGCAGTTTGTGCAGTGTCCCAGGTCCTGTGCACTCACATCAGCAACCAGACCAGGCTGAGTACAGAGCGCCCTGTCCCTGGATGTGCTTACCGTGAAGAGAAGGAAAAGTTTGGGAGGAGAAGTGCAAAACTTCCTTACTGGAAAACAACATATTTTAAAACAAGTTGAACAGAAACACTATGCTTCCTGCAGATATGCTAAAGAAATTATTATCTATATGCATAAAGATCTTTGTAGAAAACAAATGTTTATGGTTTGCACAAATATATAATTTTTGTGTCCATAGAGCTGACCATGATCCCATTCCCGAGGCAAAGCCTCAGACCAAGCCAAGTGCCTAAAGCTATAATCTTAATAACTGTTTTGTATATGAATACCTAAGTACATTTTTGTGTAATGCACACATATGTCATGCATCTCTATCCATGATACTCTTGCAAATATGAGATAATTTGATAAATCACTGTATTATTTATTGCCACTTGATCTGTGCAAATGGTGCTTTTTTGCTAGATGAAAGAAGAATAAACTTCAATTAGTGTATGCTATATTAAAGTGATAGTGCAGGAGAGAGAAACTAATATTTTAAAAGTTCTCAGCTTTATTTTCTCCATCTCTCCTTTATTACCTCAGTTTGGGAAGCATTCACATTATAAAAGCTGATAATTAATTGTAGAAGTGGTTGAGTTGACCGCACAAGTCCGAGGCAAAATTATTGGCTTTATAAATTAAACAAAGTTAGTCCACAACAAGCTTTCCATGAAACATGACTTCTGTGGAATCTGCTCAGACACTATGGTGATGGCAGTCACTTAAGAGCCTTAGACAAACAGAAATCTTTTCTGTGATTATAGTGATTACCTTTTCTGCAGTGACTGACTCAATGGAAATAAAACCACAGCTATTTTGTAGCAGGTAAAAAAAAAAGAAAATAAAAACCAAACCAAAAAAACAACAAACCCCACTTGAACAAAAAAAAAAAGCCACCTTGAAACAACTGCTGCAGTATTGTTTTTCACTGGAAATGGCCTATTGTCTAATGCACTTTAGAAGAGTATTTTTATTATTTGATCAATTTGATTTACCAGAGCCATGAAAATTGCACACATTCCTCTCGTACAGATGTAAAGCAAGGAACACAGATGAGTTTATAAACCTGACAGCCTGTAATGGAAATGCTTATGCAACCAGCACTCTCTGGCTGTGCAGTCTGTGCTTCAGAAAAACCCAAAGACATTCATTACCAGAGGACAAGAGCGTGGAAAAATACAAAGAAAGAACTGTGATCAAATGGAATATCCTAATGCATCATCCTAGGCTTTATTTGCGTTTCTTTTCTGTAATGATACACGGGACTTTGCCTTGTTTCAATTTGAAATGTGCTATTGCATCTGAATAAAATCACTAGTGTTTTTCATGAAGATAAGGATTTTGTTTTGCTATTTATCCTCTCTAAGATCAGAATTTTATTAAAGGAGCAATGCTGCTTCAGAGACTTTCTCCTTACCATGTTCCATCAATTCAAATGCACACTGAAAATATATTTGCAGGACTTCAGTCCAATAAACCAGGATGTTTTGTGTGATATTATATTTTTTTAAGAGGCAAGGAAGGGACAAGTCTGGTGCAATCATGAAAGAGGAAGGACACCAGTGCAAAGTTTATGACTACATATTTTAGGGAAATCCACTGCTGGAGTCAAAACACTCTGTGCATGATCAGATTGAACTAGGATTCTTAGAAAATGGTGATAAAATATGGAGGGGAATGTTTTCCCTCCACTCTTTCCACCCCAGCTGTAGCTACTCTCTAAATAAATTGAAGTTATTAGGTGGGTTGGTTGAGGAAATGTCTGCTTAAAAAAAAAAAAAAAAAAAAAAAATTTGATTTCCGAGCTTTTATTCATTTGCAAGTGGTGGAGCTCATAATATATGTTGGGATAAACATCACTGAGTTTAAATGTTCCAAGCAGACAATGACCAAACTGAGATCCAATTCAATGACCAAACTGAGATCCAATTCAAGACATATCAAGTTAAATTTCAAATGTCTTAGTGGGAAATAGTAACTCCACTGAGTTCAGTTGGGATTTTGCAATTCACTGGATTTCTTCTGTGGCGACAGATTCATGCAGACATGTTTCTTTGGGGCCTAGATACAATGGTTCAAGGAAAGGGATCCTTTGTCTTCCTTCCAACTGGTTTCCTCTCCTTCCCAGCCACACCCCTTAATGGCCCAGGTATGCAGAGCGTGCCCCCACAGTAGATGGCCACTGCTAATGCCAGCCAAGTCTGAAATGCTTGGCTGAGCCTCATTAGTCCTGTTATAAAAACCCAACTGGAAGTGTGGTTTATCATTTGGAGGTAAGGTTCTAATTTTGGCGCACAGGAGGCTGCAGACAGGAAAATATCTTGTTCCTTATTCCATTTTATTAACTTTGTTTTGTTCGCTTGAGCCCAGTACTGTGTAAGACTTTGAATAATCACAGCTGTACAGGTAGCTCCAGTGGAGTGAATGAGGGGCTTTTTCAAGGGCTCTGCTCCCTGCAGAAATGATTTGTACCTCTGCCTGATTGTCACTAACAGAAAATGAGAAATAGGAACATTCAATGCAAAGTAATGTGTTCTGTACAATTACTGGATTAATAATTTTATTCCATTACTGTGTGGGGAGAGAGGACATCAGGTTGAAGATCTGCAATTCTAGTATATTTCTAAGCGTCCTGTTAAGAGAGTGAGCAAGGGTCAGGAAACTTAATTATGCCATAACTAGATAGAAATTGCCAAGTGATAAAAAGAAACATCCAGCCAGATTCAGCAGGAAATTACAGCTTTAATAATATAGCATAATGCCTACTTCTATACAATTATTGGAGAGACCCTGAATGATTTTAAATAACAGGCTTGGTTTTCCAGTAACGACAGGGGGAAAAAAATCTGAAAATGACATTCTGCATTTTGCTGTAAATATTTTTCTGAGGTTTTGGGGGTGTTTTTTTAAAGACTGAATTATTAAAAATCTCATATTTACTCTTGGTAATGTGGAAATGCTATTATTCTGAAATGAGAGAAAGGTTATATTTATGGAGGAATTTGTATTTGTGGAAATTAAGCCTGTGGAATCATTCTTTTAGTGAATTGTGCTTATTGTATTTCTAATTTTGAAGTGAAATAGAAAAGTGCACTGAAATTTATATTAAAACCTCAGAACTGAGTATTTTTCAAATATTTTCAAAATTCCAGGTTTTTTTCCACACTCTGCCCACATTGGTGTCCTATATCTACCCAGTATTCTTTTGGTAAAATGTTTATGAACAGATTAAAGATTTCCTTGCATGCTGATACAGGATCTCCTTATAATTTTGTCATCTTTATGAAAGATTAAAAAAAAAAATACTGTTTTAGCATAAAGAAAACTCTTCATCCTAATGAGAAGCAGCTCTTTTTTTTCTTTCTCCTCTCAGATGAAATAGGATATTTTAAATATTAAACTCTTATCACCTTTTGTAAACACTGCATGTGATATTAAGGCCTTTTGCAATATACGTGTATGTGTTTGTCCATTTATTTCTAATGTAAGAAAGAAAAGTCATTTCTGGTACTACCCAGGAGAGCCCAGCATTTCATTTTGTATTCTGAGGATGCAGATTAATCAACCTGACTCTCTTACCCAGGGCTAGCCATTCTGCCTAGAAATCTGCATATCTGCATATTACTGTTCTTCCCTGAATTTAATTTCCTACAGGAGCTGATATTAATCACCCTGTTTAAACAGAGGGGATTTGGGGTCTATACAAATATGACATTTTTTTATGGAAGTTGTAGAATATTTTCTCCTTTTTCATTATTATTTAAAGAGACAATAGCATGGTACTTTAAAGCAAACTACAGGAGATTATATTTGTTTATTTGAGCTCATATATATTTAGTTTAGATTTTAATCATAACATGGCAAGCCAAGAAAGCTGTTCTATGTTTTTCTTTCCAGATTCTGCCTTCCCTGCCAAGAAAATTCCTCTAGATCTCACTGTATATGATGAAAGGGAGTTGGGCCATATACATCTCAAATACATCCTAGCTGAGAAAGTTTATTTGAACCTTTATTTAAAATGTGCACCTGTTTCATCACTTGAATATCAAGCATTGCACAAGCAGGCAAACATTTGTGTACTTCTGTTTTGCAACTGGTGAACCCAGGAAGAGAAACTTTGTTGGTTTGTCAGATCAACAGTGAAATCCATAAGGCAGACATTGCTTCTCTTGTGGATTTCAGCAGCCCCACATCCTCAGCAGGCACCAGGGGAAGTACTGGAGGAGATGTGATACTGTCACTGGGGTGGGGGGGGAGGAGGAAATTAGCTTGGTTGTGGGGGGAGGAGGAAATTAGCTTGGTTGTCTCCCCATCCTTTGCCAGGAAAATCTGTATCTATACAGGGCCACTGGTCCTGTCCTCACTCAGTCATAAAATTTGGTCAAACAGGGAATCCTCATGGCTGATAACTGTTGTCTCCAGGTGAGAACAAAAGAAATTTCAGGAAGGCAGTGGCAGCAATGCTTTCACCGTCCTACCTTAAAGCCCCTCCATATTTTGTGTTTGAAAGTGGAGAACAATGAACTGTCACCGTGCGACTCCACCGATGTCAAGCGCATTGTATCAGGCAGGAATTCAGCCCAACCCGCCTGTCCCTCAGCCAGTATTACTTGGCATATTTTATTTTGGCTGCCGAGGCTGCAGTTATGGTCCAAGCACAAACAACTCAGAAGAACAACATGCTTGGAAATATGTGCTTGCATACCCCAAGAGCCTGTGCCAGCTGGAAAAACGGAGCATACATCACTTACTGACCAGATATACTGCCTATGTTAAAAAATGAAGCTGCTGTCCAGATTTTTGTTTAAATTTACCCCTGGCCTATTGTGGCACTCCAGGTTAATTTGGATTGGCACCTCCTTTACAGAGCTCTCTGATGCAGCTCTGAAAAAGATGGAAGTTCCTTTTTCTTTTTTAGGAAGGTTGAGCTCTTTCACAGCCTTCTATCAAAGGAGTGCTTTTTCTGTCTCTTATTAATGTAACCCAAAACTTCATGAAAAGAAATTCAACATTTCATCCTTCTTGCTTTCTCAGTCAATACATACATGCTTTGAGTTGGGGAAAAATTAAAACACAGAACTGTTGACTGTTTTCCAGTCAACACAAGTATAGAACAGGTAAAATAGTGAGTAAGTTTTCACATAAGATGTGACGTGAACCTGTCCCTTTATTTGCAAATTTTTAACCAGATATGGTCTGGTTTCTATTCAAGCTCTTGGTTCTGCAAATTGTGTTGCAAATTCCAGAGAGGTTATATTGCCAACATTTTCAGTGGTTTGCTTGGGCAAATAGATTGATGTGCCACGATGTATAATCAAGGCAGATATTTGTAACTCTTTGATAAATAGTCATAGTTATTTTATTTTTCATTTGTAACTCAAAACTGGATGTAAGGTTGATATAAATACTTATTTTCTTTTTCTACAAATTTCATCTTTCCTCTTAATCTTCTAGAAATTTTTATCTATTTAAGAAAACTTTTATAATAAGGTAAAAAAAAATACCCAGTCATTTTGACTAACACAAGATTTTCTGCGGGATTTTTTATCAAAGGTCTTGGCATCAGTCTGAAGAGATTACTGGTATTCATGTCGTTCTTCCTGAACACCTAGGCTACTATATTTTCATTGCCTGTTACAAATAACAAGGGTATCGCCCCAGGCAAATAACAGCTTAGCATGTTTATCTGTCTGTGCTAATAGCATTTCATTTGAAGTCTTAAAGTCACAAGTGGCTTAAAAGGGCACTATTACATGACTTCACATTTCATTGCAAAATGACAAGGTCCAGTTTCATTTGTTCTGCTTTGAAGTGTTCTGTTATGAAGTGTCCCTTGGCTGCCTGACTGCAGCCTTTTCCTATTCAAACTTGGAGCACGATCCCCTTGAACCAAGATGCTGTCTTCTCTAGACAACAGGGAGAACTTCACTTGTGAAAATACCATTTTCAAGCTTAGTTGTTTGCCTTCTACTCTTGTATTATTATCCACTGTTATTTGCTTTAGTGCTAGCTTGCCTGTAAAGGAAAAGATTATATAAAATTACAGTTTTGTAATTAACATACAGTACTTGTCCGCATTTATATGGAAGCTAGAACTGAAAATTATTTCAAAGCATTAAAATAGTGTTCTATATCCTTGTAGAAACACAAAAAGGTGTGTAAAGGTGAGAGTCTGGACTGAATATATTCTTCCCTACATTTGATAGTCTTTATTTAATTTAAACTAAAAATGTTTTCATCTTTAAAATTGTGTACCTGAACTATTTTCTAGGAAATACAAAATGTAAAATAGAGCACAGTCAATGTATATAAGTACAGGCAGATACTGATGAAGCTTGCTGAATCAGCACCAAAGACAAATGTGTATTCCACTTTTTTTTCTGTCAAAGGTCTTTTGAGATAGGATTAGAAGCACTAGAAAAAGACCCACTCTCATCTAAGGGGAAAATCATGTCATATCGCTAGAGGCAAATAATAATAAAGAACTCTTTCTGATGCAAATCTAAAGTCTTTTCCTGCAATTATAGCAGCTGAAAACTTGGTTCACATAGTTCCTTACAGGCCACCTGTAAGCTACACCTAACTTCTGAGCATACTATGAGTGCTGCATGCTGATTTGGAATGGAAGTGTTCAAGTTCTCTGAACTTCAGCCTAATCACACAGGGGGAAATCTCAGAACATTTAGAAAAAAAATCCTCCAATTCTACTTGTGCTTATTGTAGCAAATTTTATAACATATATTTTACTTTGTACAAGAGTGAAAAAGACAGAACTGGCACACTAAATTTCATTTTAAAGTGTTTTAATCACAGAATTAATTTCCACTGTGCTTTTAGCAGAAAGAATCCTCTGGTGTAATATACGTGGTGTGAACAAATGCATATATATTCTAGGTACAAAAGAAACACCAACATTTTGTTTCATAGCAAATATTGTCATCTGAAAATATGCCTGACTGAGGCTAACATGCTTACACCACGATTTTGCAAAAGCAGGTATGAGATTTTCTGTAAATAAATCCATCAAAAAGTAAGAAGGGAAGGAATTGTTCTGAATCAAATTGTTATACCTGTAGAGCTTGTAACAAGGAGATATCTTACTGATCTTTAAGAAACATGAAGCAGTGAGATAAGAGGCAATGACAGGAATATTTTTTTATTTGAGTCTTCTTCTATAACCAGATTCTTATTTATTTTACTGAAATCAGAAAAGTGTTCCGATCTGCAAGAACTTGAGTGGGGGAGATGTATGTCAGAAGAAAAGATAATTGATGGTAAACGTCAAATATTAAATCTTGATCTGGTTATTACCCAGCATATTAGCTATGTAAGAAGCTTAACAATTACAGCTATGATTGACTAGGTGGGATCCAAAATTCTAAATATCAACTGCCAGAAGGGATAATTATAACACATTAGCACCTGCGTGCTTAGACAAGATTGACAACTCCAGTCTAACATCTGCTTAATATCACTTTCATACTTTTAATATTTTTTTTTTCTTTTAGAAAGGAATAACAAAGATTTTCTTGAAGCATAACAATAATTCAGCATCCATGTTACACATTCAGTTGATTGTAGTTGCTTGTTGTCTTTGGTCATGTTTTGCACTGACACATTTAAAATTAAACAAAGCTATTTTGGGATTAGACAGCCACAGTTGTGGTATATTTTAGACAAAATGTACCTGTCAGAATCATTTGAAGAAATCCCAACAAGTGGGCTGCTCTTCAATCAGCTGGGGTGGCCAATGCAATTTAACAACAAAATGAAATTGGGCTGGAAAAGAAAGGCCTGGCTTTCCCACAACAGGAGCAAGAGAGAGAAGGAAATTTAGCATTCAGTATGAATGGAAATTTAGCATTCCATGAAGCTGCCCTGCTGGGCTCTTTGCAGGGCCGAGGCGAAGGTTCCCCTCCCGGCACAAGTCCTGCCTGTGCCCGCCCTGGGAGCTGCGAGCTGGGGGCACCAGGGCTCTGCCCCTGGGCCTGCCTGGCTCCAGCAGCTCCAGCAGCTCCCCCCAGCTGAGCCCCAGCACTGGGCTGCAGGAGCTCGTGCCAGGCCCCAGGAATTGCAGGGGGCCGGGACCCCCTTCAGGGTCGCTCCAGTTTTGGGGGACCCCTCCCAGTGGAAGTCTCCAGCATTTCCTGCCCAAAGGCAGGCGTTGCTTTCCTCGTGTTTGCTCCCCAGCACATTTACCCGAGCAGTAACACCAGCAGCCCAGCTCTGCAATGCAGAAACTTTCCTGAGTGGGAGCTGGATCTTGGCCTCAGAAAAGAGGGAGTGGTGACAGTGGTCCCATGATGGCACAAGTGTGACTAAGCACAGAAAGTGTCACCCCTCTGTCCTCCTGGGCAGAGATGACATTCCTCAGCTGGCAATCTAAAGACCCCTCCTGGCCCTGTGTCTTTCTGTGATGGGGAGCTCGGCAGTGGAGGCTGCTCTTGGACTCGTTGGGAATCTAATGGAGTTTTTAATTGAAGCAGGCAAAAATTTCTCATGAAAAAAATATATAACCACTGCAACAGCTGGCTTTCCAAGTGTTCAAGGGAATACACTTAGTAAAAATTTATTGAAAAAGGGCAAAAATCTCATTCCCTGTGGGCTTAGCTTTATGGTAGCAGAACACTGACTAATTTTATATTAAATCTTTTGCTGCATTGAGTGAGCTATGAAGCTTTAAGCCCATGTAACTCTCTGCTCATTTCTTGGGGTACAATCTAAGGTTGCTTTTTAAGTTTAGAAAGGGTAGTTCAAGTATACACTACTCAGACCTGATGCCATGGAAGACTAACTCCCCCAGCAGTGCCAGCAAAACTACATGCAGAGGCAGAAGAGTCTTCTCAGAGAGCAGCTGCTGAGTATTTGGGGAAGTTCTACTGACAAAATAAATACTTTTGCTGCTATAACCACTCCTAAACATCTTAGGTGAGCTTTCTCCCTTATCAATTGCTCCATTCTTTACTTTGGTCTGATGAGGTATTTTATTTCAGTTAGCACAGCTTTCACACCATGCTCCAGCCATGGGTGTGACTGTGTGAGCAGATTGGAGAAGCAGGAGGGGAAGGTTCTGCCTAAGTCCAAGCACATATTTGGCAACTTAGCGTCATGTAAGAATTACCTACTGCCTTTATTTGTGAAAGCAGTGCAAAAATCCAATTCTTCATGGGCTTCTAATGCATCTGAATATAAACCTAAGTCTTGCTGGACTTGATGGTGCTAATAGTAAATTTTTTTCTATTTTCACCATGAGGATAGTCAAACCCTTGAACAGGCTGCCCAAGGAGGTTATGCAGTCTTTATTATGGGTCATTTTCAAGATTCACCAAGATAAATTCCTAAGCAATTTATATAAGCACATAGCTGACTCCTCTTTAAGGATGAAGGTGGACTAGAAGTCTCCTGAGGTTTCCTCTAAACTGTATTTTCCCATTACCCCAATTTCTGAAAACAGTAATAAAAAATTTTGGTAACATCTATATGCTATAGGGGCTTAGAAAGATGTCACAAGAATGTTTGTCTAACTCAACTTGATAATATTACCTATTTTTAAACTCCAAAGTATTATGCATCTCTCAGAATGTTTTTAAGCTGTTAACATCAATGTCTTACACTGTTGGGGGAACTGAAGCATTTTACATCACATTTTAATACCACTGCTGTATTATTGCTTTGTTAAAGTTAACATTAATAGCAGGTTTCTACCGAAGATGATCCAGAACTGAATTTTGCACTCACAAAGCAACAGCAATATCCTGATTTTTAGAAATCTTTCAATATGTTGGGTGTTGTTCTTTTTTATTTTTGGAGCATTAAGGAATACATGAGAAGAACATGACCAAAAATGGTTATTTTGCATGTATTATCTTTGCTAGTTATAATGAATTAATTTGCATTTAATTTGAATAAGTGGTTATTAAAGTTCAGGCGGCACATGTAACAATTTAAGATTGTCTTTTGAATCCTAAGTAAACATCACCACTAATGAAAATGCCCAACTGAATTGGTCTATTCAGGTTAGTATTAAAATAGTTTTCATTTTTGTGCCAGGACAAAAGAGTCAGCATAAATCACATAACATCATTTAGCATGTGGCATGTTTAGGAGAGATAATTTATGGTTAAAATGGTTATGGTTCATTTGAAGGAACACCATCCAAAAGAGTGTCCTAACATTTATACTGAGATACTTGTTTAGTGCTGCTTGAAAGTGAAATTGTTCTGTCCAGAATTATTGTTCCTCACCTTCAAATCCTGATACAGCATCTCGATCAATGAAATATATTGAGTTAATAATACTTGTACACAACTAAATGATGTCAGTTAAGATGGTCAGTCCTGAAAGGGAGGAAACTTCAGCAATTTTTCATTTCTACATTTTCAAAGCCATTGTTTGAGAAGGAAGAAAGGGAGGAAGGCTACCATTCACTCCTTTGGCTGGCTACTTTCCATTCTTCATTTCAGAAGAGGCTGACAACTTTTCAATATAGAAATTGCCATTCCTTTGCAGTCTAATACTGTTTTACATTTTGTCATGTTCCTTCCATTAAAAGACATTTCAAATGAGGTCACGGTATCTAAAATAGACTTCTCTCTAATATCATACCATCATTAATCAGATAAAATTATATATATATTCCACAGTGGTAACAGTTACATAAATCCATGGTTTTTCAGGTTAGGAATTGCATATGTGAGTTCCTTGCTCATACTCTTGAAGTTAACAGTTGTTTTGATGCCTGAATCATTACATGATCAAAACTTTGCAGGTATGTTAAAAGTAGGCTATAAAAACGAGGGAGATTTTTATTATTCATCTAAAGTTGATGTCTTATCCTGTGTTGATTTATTTACTAGGCACTCTAGCTTCATAAATTTAGCAGCAGTTAGCTTTGTGAGAAAATTTTAGACATAGGTGATGGGGCTTTTTAGTATTACTAAAATGGTTGTCCCCTTCTTACAGCATTCTGAATAAGGGCCAGGTCCATTGCTGCTCTGAAATGATCAAGGACTTCAGTTCATTTGAAGTTCATTTATAACTCCATAACATGTATAAAAACTAAATCAGCATTTCCACTATGTGTAAATGTTCTTATTTTATGCTCACGTGAGATGCTAACAGAGTGCAGTCAACATAGAAAAATTAATGTGTTTTCTTATTCATGGAATATAACTCAAAATATATCCAGCGGAAGAACAGTTTTCTCATCTGTTACTCTTATAAAGACACATAATTTCCAAGATTCTCTATCAATCCACATTGGATCTAAATTTTTTAAATTTTGTTTCACATATAAATATCATCACTTTACCCTATATCCCTGTCTAGATCATTATTTTACCTTACACAGCCTTAACTCATTTATATTTTGAAACTGAAATATTGGGTATTGTTATTTGTCCATTTTCTACATCAGAGCACATTACCTAATTATTTTTCAATTTTTTTGGTTTTTTTTCATTGCCCCTTTTGAAAAAAAACATTGCTGTAAATTTGGCTGACTACCAAACCCACCATATTTTTGGTTCTTTATTCATCATTTCCTGGCTTCTCCAAAGAATACTGGTAGATTGAAGATGCATAATTTGTCTTTACATCAGCCATCCTGGTTTGTCCCTGGCATGTTCAAGCATTTGATGGGCAACATTTTTCTCAAACAACATAAATAAATATAATTCTCATCTAAATGGCAAGATGCTGTGTAATGATAAAGGCAATCAGATCTCCTTCTTCAGGCTGTTAGATGATAACAGATAGAGCAGTAGTGTTTGCAAGCTTCCCCACCAATAGGTAGAGCAAATAATTCCCGATGAATAATGCATCCAATGAGTTTAGCTTCTCTGTCTGATTGTGGTGCATGCACGAGCAGAGCATGATTTTGTCTAATCTGTTCATTATTCAAAGTATTTGATTAGTTTGGGATGAGCTTTTTAAACTCTATGCACCATTTTTATGAGTGTACACAACTTGATTTACTTTAGTTATTTGTGATTGATCAGGCACATGATAAAGTCAATACACTGTTTTGTAGAACATATTTGTGTGACACATTTGTCAGTACATTGTAAAAGTAATTTTCAGCAAAGACTGTAACTTTTTTAAACTAGGACCCTGCTGAGATTATTAAAAATCTTATGTACTGTGAGACATTTTAATTACCAAGAGGGCTTATGTAACAAATACAGGAAAGGGACTTCAGCTTGAAGCCAGCTAAATCATAACCTTTCATTTTGACTAACTGGAGTATGAGTTGATATATGCAACTACTGAAGGCTATGAAGGACAACACCATTCAGATTCATCATCAGTCAACCATGTTGTAATAAATGCTTTCATTTATTGATCACCTCTAATCTATGTCAACTCTTTATTATTTGATACTTGTCCCCTATTTTCATTCAGCATTTAATGTATTTTTCCTCAGAAATACATCTTGTTTTAGCAATTAATCCATAAATTCCTTCACTTAAGGATGGAATTCTTCACTCTTCAATTTCATTATTGCCCTCAAATGCTGTTGGGTTCATTAGGGCTGCCTGACTAAATTTGTCTGTGAAAAGACTGTATCACATTAAAAATGCTGTCATATTTATGTCTAGAACAAATGACACTGTGATAGTCACAGTCTCTTCTGTTTCAAAATACATTGTATTAAAATCCTTTCAGAAACATTGAAGTGGCATTGCCAGTGCATCAAACTTCATAAAAGCCTGTGATGTCAAGGTTTGTTGGATACAGTTCTCCTGTTAAGGAGCAGCTGTTCCATTTGTTTAAGGAGTTAGACATTTTTTAAGTGCCAACTGGTATGTGTTTTAATGCAGGATTTGTCCAATTATTCTGGTTTTTGACCACAAAATACAATTGTGAGCAAGATTATACAAGATTATTATGCTTCTGTTGGGTCTTTTTAAACTTGCAGTCAATAACATCTCAGAAAACTGTGTGAGATTTAAATTTTGTTTTAAGTCACTTACATTTAAGAACCTGAGTTTGTACTTACTCCATGTGATTGTGTTGGACTTGAAGCCCACATTTTACCCACAGAAATTGCTGACCCAACACTCCCATGCCACCCCCAGGAAGGCACTTGTCTTCTAGGAAGACTGGAGTCGTTCCCCAGGCTGCACCAGGAATTTTCACTTCTCCCCCTGTTCTTGGGTGGCAAACTCATGCAAGAGACAGCCCTGACCTCTGACAGCAGTGCTTCAGGCCAGTGCAGGAGTTTGCCTTCCAAGAGGGGAGCAGAGAACAGCAACTCAAGCTGGCAGTGCTTTTGGCTGAGCAGACACATCTATTAGCTGCCTCTTCCCAGACAGTAAATGCAAACCTTGTCCCCTCTCCTCTCTCCTAGGATACAGCATTGCCCCACATCATGATAGACTGACAGAAAACAATTGGTTTCCCTTACTGCCTTTTCTCTGTATAGGTGGTGAATAAATTCTCGCACCAAAATAATGTGTGAAACACCTCTTTGTATTTGCAGATAGAAGAAGACTTAGCATGGAATTGTATTGGATAATATTATGGAACAATTTAGATTTCATTTTAATCTGTTACTGTCTGCATTACTTCCTGCTAATTATAGACTTTCAAGTATTGGGTAGAAATTGGGAATAGATTATATTGATGGAAAAATAAAGTTAAATGCCAATTTTTAGGTTCAGACTGTAGGACAGCTGTTTAATCTGTTAGATCTGCTTACATCACTCTATGAATGAAGGCACTTGTATCATCAAGGTACAACACAGATTGCAACTATTTTCACTTTTCAGGTGGCAACTATTGATCACTTTTGCATTTAGTCTAAAAATGCAAAAGTGATCAATAGTTGCCACCTGAATATTTAGGCAAATAGCTCAAAATCAAGATCTTTGTACTCAAGTATATATGTTTGTCAATATATACATTAATTGAAGCAGAATGGGAGTAGAAGTGCCTGTGATTCACCAAAAGAGATATGTACAAGTCCTTGATGCTATGTGTTGGAGAGACAGTATCATAAGTTACAGCTTTATAGTCATTATTTAATGTTTCAGTACCATAAAAAAATAAGGAGCAGGGAAAGGTCCCTCTAAGGGAGCCTTGATAAAGGTCCACCCCTACTTGTCATGTGAACTGCTCATGTGGAATAAGCTCCAGAAGCCCTGAGGTCTTATAGCAAGCAAGGTGTGGACAAAAATGGTGGAAGAGTTGTTGATATTGGCAATCTCCTTCTAATAATTTTTTGGCAATATGAATGACAAAGAAGGTCAGTTTTTTTTCCCCAGTAGTTGTTTCCTGGAGCATTTATCTGAATACAAGGGAGATCAGCCTGAAGCAACCTTTGTAGGTTTATTTTTTGGGGTGTTGGGGTTTTTTTTGTTTGTTCCTTTTTTAATCTTTATTATCCCCCATGCTTTTTTTTTAAACTTGGTATCAAGGATATCCACAGTTAGTACAGACCACCAGATTGTCCAAGATTTTATATGAGAGTAAAGCCTGAGAGAATCATTGTGGGATTAAATCTTCACCACTGCTTCACGGTTATAACTTAAAATAAATGTAACAAAGACAGACCCTATTTAAAGTCAGAAAAGAATATATACATTATACAGAAAAGAACAAGGATAGTGGTCTTCTATGCTACTACTCCCAGTATTGGACTTTACTTCAATGACTTTATTGTGAAAAATATAATTTATCTGCTGTTCTTTGTTTACTTTTAGAAGGTGTTTTCTACCAAGTCCCACCCTCATCAGCAATGTGCCTTAAATCTATATTTTCTCCAGAGAAAATCTATCTTTTTCTCCTACACTGCCAAGCTTCTCCAAAACCAATTGCACTTGTCTCCATTTGAGGAAATATTTTAATTCATCCCAAACTATTTGGCACATCTCTTTAAAGACAATATTGCTGAACACTGAAGCTTTACTTCATTTTAAAGTTTTGTGGTTCATGCGAAGTTTGATCTCTTTTTCAACACTGATGTAGTTTTAGAAAACTGTTTAGTTTACTGCCTCTGTCTTTTTTGACATGGTTCTGTAAGTGCTGTCTTGTTAAGAATAATGTTTCTTCTGTCATGGGTATTCCACTATCGTTTCTCCATCTCCAAATATGTTTTTTCCACATCCACATGTCAATCAATAGCTTGCCTTAAACTAGCAAATGATAGTCAGCGTGACTCAAATTGAAGATAAAGGTTTTTATGCTGAAATTTAACCACGGATGGCAGAATAGACAGTACCCATCGTTTCACGGGAACAAACACAACTGCAGCACTGAAACTCCACTACTGCTCGAGTAGTTCACATGAAACAGATGTGTTGCATATCCTGCAGCAGTGCTCCACAAAAACAACTGCCCATTTCTGACACATGCTCCACTGCCTTGCACGGGTAAAGACCAGCGAGCCGACAAACATGGCAGCAGTAATACCTGCTCATAGGGACTCTGTTAAAGCTAACTATTAACATATGCCCAGGCACAAAGAAAATGACTGAAATAAAGTCCACTGAAGAGGGTAAAATGATGACTGCTGACCCTACAGAATAACAGGATGTCTTAGGTTAGAAGGGACCACTGGAGGACATCTAGTCCAACCCCTCTGCTCAAGCAAGGAAAGTTACTTAGGATTTCCCTTAAGGAAAATTACTCAGGATTGTGCCCAGACGTTTGGGGTTTTTTTAACATCTCCACTGAGAGATGTTTTTAACATCTGGACAACCTGTTCCAGTGCTTGGTCACCCTCAGGATGAAGAGGTTCTTTCTCATGTTCAGGTGGAACTTCCCATGCATTCGTTTCTTCCCATTGCCTCTTGGCCTATTCATTGGCACTACTGAGAAAAGTCTGGCTCCTTCCTTTTGACACCCTCCCTTCAGATACTTATTGATAATAAGATCCCCTCAGTCTTGCTTCATGTAGCTTTGGATCTAGATTAAAGTGTAGTAAATGTCTGCCTCAGTCTGAGGTCTGTGACCACACTGTTGCAGATTTTCAGCATCTGTAATATATTAGCAATTTCTGTTATCGTCTATTATACATTTTCAAGTGTACATACATTTCTGTTATCGTCCATTGTACATTTTAAAGACATATTTTCGGTCTTTCCTCAGGATCTATAGGTACCACAATGTCATTTTGTTATGAGATAATCATATAGTGATTGCTGCTCCTGGAAGATATACTTTGATAAATGTGATTGTGAAAAAAA
>VZRH01007068.1:130302-170692 GCA_013397555.1 Urocynchramus pylzowi | reverse complement strand
AAAAAAAAAAAAAAAAAAAAAGCCCATACTAAATCAGTGTTACTCCTCAGCCTTTTTATTACCTGGATTTTTAGACATTAAATTCTTATGACCATCATATTCTCAGAAATGCTTTTACTGTACTCAACATTCTGAGACCTTGATCCTAAGAGGAAGTTCTTGGTGATTTTGTATTGCAAAAATCTTGTGCACTGGTTTAAATACCAATGTACTGACAATACTAGTTTAAAAACATTTTTCCCCACAATGGAACAAACCATCTTGACATGCTCAAAAGCCCATCTTGTTTTTAATTTACTGCTTGCAGCAAACTAAAACTAAACTAAATTTAAATTCAGGCATCAAGTTCAAATGTTTGAGCATCTCTCCTCTTTGACCCGTTCAAATAAATGTTCTGTTGATGGCAGCCTGAAGGGAAAATAGTATGTTTAAAAGCTTTAAAACATTTTTTCTGATAGAGGATAGGTCTCAAATGTTAGTCCAAAGTAGACTTGTGGCATAGTATATGAATCTCAAGAGGCAGCAAAATTGCTGAAGAAAAGCAGATGACATAACTTCAAGTGTCACCTGAGTATAATCAAGAAAAATTCAAAATGCAATTACCTGGTTTTTGATCTCTAATACATGACAATAAGTAAGAATAATGATATATGATAAAAAGCAATAGCTTTGATTGTCAACACTTTCATTCTCCTGGTATTCTAATATTTATGCTATGATCAGCTGCTGTCACTCTTTATGCTCCCAGCTTTCAAACTGCAAAGTGAATGCTCCTTATTCCCTTCAGATGAAATAGGGCACCCAAATTTTCATGACAGGTGGACTGGTGATTGGTGTTTTACCACAACAGCAAAGCACCAGATTTTTGGTTTTACTTCCCTACTTGCCAAAGTGAAAGGTACCTGCCTGAGGGAAGCATTTCATTGCCTGTGAGGATATGAAAGGCTTGAGAGGGGGGTTCCCTGCAGGAGGGGGATCACATGGGATGAGGTGTGTGCAATCATCCTCACACGTTCAGGCTCCTGAACCTAAACTCTCTCATGAGGGCTTCTTTCTCTCTCAAAAGCACCACAAGAATCTCTCTCTTTATACAAACATTTCATCTACATGACTCCTTCATTCAGCCACTACTGCTCATGTGTGTCTGTGGAAACTGGTATCCAGACTTCAAAATTTTTATATAAAGCATTTACAGAGTTAAAGCACGTGTTAAAATACACTTTGATCAGTTGCCTTCACAGATTGCTATGAAGTCTATATACGTTATAGCTTTCCTGACCATCAGAGAATCAACACTTTGTGCCTCTTGATTTAGCCATGCTTAGAAAATAGGCACAGTAATAAAAACACATAAAGTACAAATATATGACAACACCATACCAAATGCTGCTACCTATTATGAAGACTGAAAAAAGGCTGGAAAATTCTTAAGCTGCTAAAAGATAGAGGAAGTAAAGTAATTCCCCTGAAAATTGATAAATCAGCACTTTTCCTATTCTTCCATGTAAAAGTTAATTATTTGACTTGAAGGCTCAATTCATCAGTATCTTCTAAAGAATCAGCTTTTGGGAATGTAAAATCAACCAGTTTGAATTTATTTTGGCGATAATGTTGGTTGTTTGGTTTCTCCCTTCATTAGTTGTTGCCGTAATCTATAATTCGAAGAGATTTTCAATCTCTATGTAGTTCATAAAAAAATGGTATCTGGAAAAAAATGCCAAACTGTTGCACCCTAAGTTTCAGGGCTTTTAAAAAATCAGTCACGAGACAAAAACTCGGTGGAATTTAAATTTTTAATAACAAAGTTATGGAAGGGACTTTGCTCCCACAGATTTTGGTGGGAGCATATGCTTGCACAGTCTGATGATTCTGGTCTGTATACATTAAAAATACTCTCCCTTTCCATTTTCAGCATATTATTGAATTGATTAAGAAGCGAATCCATTTGAGCATCCTGCACTTATGGCCCATATTATTGTATTGTAATGCTGTAATTATATTAGAATGGTGTAAATATAGAATCATCTGAAAATAAGTGACAAATCTATGAAAACTAGTCATAACCTAGAATGTCAGAAATTCATATTACGATTCAGGCTGCAGCAGAACACATTATATCAATAAAATCAGCAAACACAAATGAGACCAGTTCATACTATTTTGATTTCCAGAGCTTGGAATTCTCATGTATTATTGCTATAAAGAGAGTTAGAGCTCAGGCAATTTAAAACCTAAGTGGGAATTTATTAGCAACAAAAATACATTTACCACCTGTTATGCTGGGGTTGTGTTGATATCAAGCATATGGTCCTTCCTAGCCCGTGAAAAAGGAGCAGCTGTTCCAATATGTCCAAGCTGTAAGCTGAAAGGATGACAAAAAGCAGTGAAGAAACACCACTCCAGTGATCCTTAGGCTTTCAAACTAAAAACAGAAGAAGTGAAGCTGGCACTAGATGAAAGGTGAGACAGAACACACACATGCCCTCAGCTTACAGAACTACAGATGCACACACGTGCATGTGCTCACACAGACAGACACTGTCTGATGGGCTCAGAGATAAATCTATAAAGAGAGTTCAGGAGTTCTTGGATCTGCAAGACCTCTCTGATCTACTATATTGAGCTGGGTTGTTCAGGCCTCTACCAGGGGACTGTTTGATAGCTCAGGAGAGACACAAATAAGCTACCTGAGGTCAGCATAGAGCCAGTATGAAAACACTGCAGATGAGGTGAATCTCTCATTTTATCAAGTGTTGCTCAAGGTGACACACAACCAAACCTTTCTGTTCCCTGGGCATTCACAGTCCACCCCTTCTAAAGGTAGGCTTGCAGGCTGATTTCCTTGCAGATTCATTTTTTGCTTGTTAAACTTGGCTGGCAGAGCCACTGTGATAAAATTTTTGTATCATTATTAGATGGCTTTGAAAATTGATGAGGAAATTAGAAGCTATTTTGGTGAATTTGAATCTTCTCATGAAGATTTATTCTAAGCATTGGTACATAGGACAATTACCATCACTCAGGCTTAATTTGTGACCTTATTAACAAAGGAATGAAAAATTTACTAGAAGGGACTAAAAGGGAGAAGGACTGCTGTCTAGCCCTCACCTGAGCAGAAGAGAATTTTAGCTCTGATCGATCCTCCTAGTCCTTTTTCTCCTAGGTTAAATGGAATTGACTCTGAATAATATACATTATTTCTAGAGACTGGAAGCACTACTAATCCTACTTTTAAAGAATGTGGATATTTTAAATCCTTCTGAAGCCCCTTCCTGAACAGTGATGAACTTCCTCTTCCTCAGGATGAGAGCTTATAAACTCAAGGTTAGGACATGTGAGAGATGGTACTTTGTATCCTCTCATGAGAGAGCACTAACCCTCCATCTTCCCCATGTGTAGGTTTTCCAGCTGGACAGCTGTGAAGTAAAAAGAGGAAAGTGGCTGTGTTTTAGAAGAAAGAATTGGGTGTAACTACACACAGTACGGAGTGTGCACATGTAAATGGATCCCAAAGATTTTGTTCCTGGACTCCAGCTGCAGTAAAGCATGGTCATGCTATGCAGTTTTATATAACCCAAGTACATTTGGCCCATTTAAAGGGAAATTTTAAGTTTTAAAGCAGATGTCAGCAGAATTCAAGTGCTTCCAAAGCCAAGAGACAGCTCAGTCTGACTTCAGGATTGTGATTCTTATGACAGACACTTGCCTAACATTAAAATTCTGGCCCTAGTACTTAAGGAATCCTTGAAACCCACATTTATGATATCAAAATTTAGGCAACATACAAACTTTCCTGAGTTACATGCAGTCATATATATTGGCTCAATATTTATCTTATGGTGAGAGAAAGGAATATTTAGAGCATAAGGTAGTCCACATAGAATTCAGTCTTTTAAAAAATATTAGCTACCTAAAGTTAGACAGAAAAGAAATCTCAGCTGGGTAACAAATTCTGGGGAATTATGCTTATTCCTATTGCTTCAGCTGTCAACTTAGACGACATATTCCATTTACTAACTATACTCCACTCTATATTTTTTCCAGTTTCATTTTGATTGTTTCCAACCATGCTTTTTACTCTTCCATTTATTAGTAGAGCAATTAGTAGTAAAATTTCTTCTGTTTCCCCTGAAATTTTCCAGACCACATATTCCTTGGTAAGATCCATTTTGTTTCACCTCAGTGAAGACTGCAGGCAATTTTGTTTTGTTCTCTGACCTTTATGAATAATTAAGTTTGCTGTCTACCTGATTCTATTGTCCAGTCCCCTTTGCCTCTGCTATTTTTATAAGGCATAGAGGACTCCTCATAGTATGCAAATGCTTTGTTCATAAATCCCTCACGCAAGAGCTGGAATAACTTAATCTATGATTTACTGTTACCTCTCTGAACCAAAATAGTAACATTTTATATTACTGTTAACCGATGTCCTGAAGCTCTTTGAGCTCAGTCTGTCTCCAGATCCTGCTTCTAGTCACTTTTTTGTACCACATGATTGCACAGAGCATAAGCAGTTTCTCTTATTTTGTGTCCCTAATCTCATTATCTCACACCTGTCTACATTTATTTGCATAAGGCACTTATCTTCCTTAGGTCACTGTCTGTTAAGAATCATCTTGACTTTTTTCCCTTCTATTTTTTTTTATTGATTGCTCCTTCCTAGTATGTATCATCAACAAATTTCATTCCCTTGGTGTTCATCTTTCCTCCTAGTTAAAGAAAATTCTAGAACAGAAGTAAATGGTGTGGCAGAGCAGACTCCCTTTAGAACAAATTGTTACTCTCCCTTATGTACTTTTCCTCTTTGGTTTCATCACCATTCTTTAAGCACATATGTGTCTGTGTTTATGACACATTCAATAAATTCTACCATAAATTTCAGTGGCATGTTAACTATGAAACTCTACTCAAGTTCTTTTAACTCTTCTGGTTCCCTGTTCTTGATTGACCCACAGATTATTGCTGCTTATCTTCAACATCACCTGTGCAAACTTAGGCTGCATTCTTCTTCAGCATCATTACAATTAAGAACAGCTTGGTGGAAATGAAGAGAAACCACAGAAAATAAATCTGATTCGAAATGAGAAATACACCAATATGCCTGAATTATATGAATGTTTATAACGTAGAAACTACTGCTATTACATTCTATATAAAGATTCTAAAACTAATACTGTATAAATGTTTTATCAACAGACTGGAATGTCAGTATTTTTCATGACTGGTTTTGGCTAATTAATACTAATTTGCTGATTTAGTAAAAGTCCCGCAGGTTTTACTTTGTATACCTTTAACTTTCTTATGCATTTTTAATACTTTGTTGTTCTATCTCATTCAGAGATTTAGTTTTACAGACCATTTGTTACTAGGTTCTCTTTTTATATCATTACAGAGGCATCATCTGCAGCTACTCAATAATTTGTCTTTATGCATTCAAAAATGCTTTTCTCATCATTTATCTTTACATGTGCAAAGAAGCTATTTTGTCTTCTTCCCACTCCTTATAAATAAATAAATTTATTAATAAATAAAATGCTAAAAGATCATTCTCTTATTCTGGTGTTACATTAAAGTCTAAAAATTCTCTGAAATTGACAGCATGGAATTAACCATTATGTGAATTTTCTTGGGGGTGAATAGGGAAAACTCCATGAAAGGAGCTATTTTCTTGTAATAATTAACAATCATTTAACAATCTCATGGGTTTGGGCTCTCAGCTGATATAGATTGCTCTGCTGGTTTAAACCAGCTGAGAGTCTGACACGTCAACATTTTCCTCTATTGCTTATTATTTTATACTGAATCAAAATTACATTTTACATTTGTGCAGTGAAAGGGAATTGAAGGGATAGGAAAGAAGCAAACATTTCATGTTTATAGCTTCTCTTCTGTGTTTCCATGACCATTTTCTTTCTGTGCCTGCTTTAGTTAGCTACCACCTTATAGTTTGTATGTACTTGCCAAACCCCTCATTATTACTCTAATTCTTCTTTCTTTGAAGTGAGTAGAAATTTAAACACTGACTTTAGATTGAGTGGATTTAGGACAAAGATAAGTACCTTAGGGAGTAGTTACTCATATCAACACATAAATTAATAAATAGGAAGTGATTAGGTTATGCACTTAGCTTTAATGCAGGGTAACCATGAAAGCAGGTGTCTCCTATCATACAAATCCCAGGCAATGTGGAGATCTTCCATATAAACAGGTTCCCCCCAACCATTTTTTGTTTACTTGTTTTCAAAATGTGCATGTAATAATCCAAAGGATTCTACTTTTCTTTACCATGGGTCATATGTCAGTACTTTAAGGTCCATGAAACCCTGAAGGTAGGATTAGAGGTCAGTTTAATATCTGCCTATTAGACACTGTCTTGTTCTTTCTTCAATTTTTAAAATATTGCTATCACAGATATCATCAAATCTCCTTCAGTTATGGAAATGCTCTTTTTAAGTGCTAATATGACAGGATTAAAATTTAAGCACTCATGTTGTAAGAGATTAAAACAAGGTATTCAATGATTTACCCTTCTTTTCCCTTCTTATTGCAATGGACTGAGCCTGTAAGTTCACACTGTGCAGATTAATGTCAACACTGCCAGCTTTCCAATATTCAAGGAAATTGTAGTACACACACATTGAAAACCTCAATGTCTTTTTGAAAGCCTTTTCTAAAGCATAATTGCTCATAAAGTAATTTGTAATTTAAAATTGTACAGACTAAGTTCCTATGAATGCCCTCTGGTTTTGTGCTTATAGTAATATATTGAAAGGAGCAAACAAACTCTTTTCAAGGTATCAGTTGAGCTCTGTCTATCCCCTCTGACTTCCCTGTTAACTCTGAGAATTTTCATTATTAAATAATTCCTGAAGATTTGTCACATAGTCCACTTTGGGATTTGGCACTGAAACTGAACATGCTCAAGAGCAGCAGGAGCTGTGTGAGGGAATTGGGGGAAGCTGTGTAGCTGCTACCATCCACACAACTGGGCAGGCTGCATGTGGCATTGCTTTTTGAGATCTGGGAGGGGAGAGATGATTGGTTCTGGGAGGTCTTCCATCTGCCTCAACAGACACTCCAACCTTTCCACCCAGCTGATGGCAGATGGGTTTTCCCTGTAAATGTAAATTCCTCTGAGTTAGCCCACATCTGAGACTGCAGTGGTTTCTCTGAACACTGATAAAGTCTGAAGGAAACCAATTCAGAACTGACAGCTGCCCCTTCTGTAAACATATTCAATGAAGGAAAACATACTGGCTAATGTAAATCCTCCTGTCTGTGCATGAGTAAGGCCACTGCAGCTTGGAGCCTTCTTTATAATAGCTTGTGAAAAGATGGGATTTGAGATCATTGCTTTTAGCAATTTCCTCTGAAGAAGAAAAAAAAGAAAGATGCTTTTTCCTCTTGAAATTTTCTATAATTAATCTTTATTTCATAATTATATTGCTGGCTCAAATTTTACAGGCTTAGACTGTAAATAACAACTGTGAAAAATAATTCAGGACTGAAATGAATGAGACATAAAGCTAATTCCTACCAGCCTTCTTCATGTTGCATGACACACTGCTTCTTGAAACTGACTGCATCTACACTGGGTGGGAGAGGATGCTACTTTAGGGGGACATCTCCATCCATATCATCCTGATGCCTGCCCGCTTTGCTTTGGAGCAGGGAGCCCAGCTTGGGCTGCAGCCTGAATCCTTATCATCTTGACAGGTTCAGACCCTGACACAAGGCATCACCTTTTCCATAATGCCCACATTCCTTGTTGAGGGAAAAAGCTGAAAGCAAACCCAAGAGCCAGAAAACTTCTGCACAGGCAGTCAGGAGACCATGGCTTGGGTTGCACTGGAAGTTAAAATGCTTAACACCAGAGGTGGAACCCAGTGTAGATTCTTAAGAAGTGAATACCAATAAAGTTTCATCATCTTGCCATGACTAACTGAACTTAACTAAGAAATTCAAGTTTTGTTGTAGTTGAATTGGACTTTATCATGGGCCAATGCAGACACATAGGAACCTTTCTCTGGGAGTTGCTCAAAGTGTTACGACAGAGACTGCAGATTCTTCTGACAGCTCTTGGTGCTGAATCTCAAGTGGAGTGGCTCACACTGGGTAATATTAATACCATTAATGTCTGAACACAGACCAGAATTTTTGCAGGAAAAAAATGTTCACAGAAGGCTTTTTTACTAATACCAGAGAAGAAATCTGTATGTGAAGATAAAGAGGGACATAAGACATCAGAGGGAGAGGTTTGAATGCTTTAGGAGCATTTTTCTAACAAAGTCTGAAATAGTGCCTGAGACTAGGCAAGTCTGCACGGTATGACTTTCCAAATGAGAATGTTGTGTTAGGCTGTTACCATTTTTCAGTTTCAACACATTCTCTTGCTGTCCTTTTGAATGGTTTTAGTTGAAAAGTAATGTTATGTAATAGAAAGAAATTGTTTCTTGAAAACTGGAGCACTTCTTTCCAATGTATGTTTCCGGGATAATTTACTTTTAAAATTAATTATACCAATAAATGCAGTTTACAAAAAAATTTTTATAACCACCAGAGAATCCAAATAGAAGAGATATGACAAATTCTCAAAATATACAGAAGTTTGAGATTTGTGGTCTGTGCCTTAACAAAAACATAAAAATCTACCCAGAACAGAAATCTTAACCGAGGAGCAGATTGCTTAGTGTCCATTAATTGCACATAGGAGACTTTACAGAGAGCAGGAATCATCCTTCTCTATTTCTGTTTCCATATAACCTGTATCTCTGAGATATGTAATCTCTACCAAATTTGATTGAAACTGGCCAAAGTTCAAAAAGTCTTTGGGCAGGCAGTGATATCTGTACAAAAACAGTTGAGCATGTCTGCATGCATGCACACACAGAGATTGTATTCTATGGGAGGAAAACCACTTCCAGCTCAAGCTTTAAGTGTCTGCATTGTTATGCCCAAAGGGATAATCATTTGTATTAATTATTAAGGGAAGACATTTAATGTTGGAAATGTTTAAGGAAAATAGATCCAGTAGCACTGTGTGTAGAATTCTGACTGCTTTTCATGTAGCTGAAAGTTGAGGTAGTCTCTAGGTACTTGATGACCTGCCAGCTGGTCTGTAACAGACATTTCTTCATCCATAGCCCTTCAGCAGCTTGCACCACTAGTTGAACTACTATGAAATATCCAGTCATGTGAGGACTAATGTTTTAGACACATCAACATTAAATTTCTACACAACATTCCACAATAGGCTGATGTGATAGAATTAAATATTTGTATTGAAGCTTGTATAAAAAGGAAAAAGAAGACCTGTACAGTACACTAAAAAACAAACAGCCTTTTGGCTGTGGCTGTGCACCTGAGGCGTTACCTCCATGTCTGGATGTGCTAGAATGAGTTGCTTACTCCTTTTTACTAGACCAGCAGCTGGTAAAGGTCCTTGGGTGAGATATGTGAACCCTCAGCAGTTCTTTGAAAAGGCATATGTGGTTCATTGAGCTGGTTCAGATCACAGTGACAACTAACATTCACTTATCATTGGCATACATTTTTCCTTGCTGGATGTATAACACTGAGCTGAGCAAGAATGATCACAGGCCCATCAGGGAGAGCTGTCTGTCTGATTAGAGACTAACTCCACTATACTGTATACCATTCCAATACCTTTCTTTCTTTCTTTTTCTTTCTTTCTTTCTTTCTTTCTTTCTTTCTTTCTTTCTTTCTTTCTTTCTTTCTTTCTTTCTTTCTTTCTTTCTTTCTTTCTTTCTTTCTTTCTTTCTTTCTTTCTTTCTTTCTTCCTTCCTTCCTTCCTTCCTTCCTTCCTTCTTTCCTTCTTTCTTGCTTTCTCTTGCTTTCTCTCTCTCTTTCTCTCTTAGTCTCTCTCTTTCTCTCTTTCTTGTCATTTCAAAGGCCAGTAATTTAAAACAGACAGTGCTTTTCAAAGATGCCTGGTTTCTTCTCTAATGCTGCAACAGATCATTATCTCTTGCAATGTCATATTGACCTGGTTTTGTTCTATACATCTGTATTCTGGTAAACTGGCAAATCCAGCGAGTTTTGTGCTGTATATTTGATTTTACTTCTTTCTTGAGGTCTTCTGTGACTAGTTGCAGGTTGCTCTCTGTATGGCATTTTTTTCTTGACCAATGGGTTTCAAATGTACTTGTTTTGGTTTTGAATGCTTCATAAGTCACTGCATCTTGCATAGTTTGTTTGGATCTTAAATTGATATGAATGTGGTTGGTCTCTTTGAAAGATAAAATGAACCAAGGTCTGCAATATCCAGGGATTTTCTCTCTGTCTGGCAAATTTCATGTTCATTTTATATTTGCCATTTTAGGAGGAAAAGGTTACTTATGACAATACAGTAAGACACAAAACACAGTATCGAGGTCTTGGATTTGGTTGATACGTCCCTCTGCCAGACTTCCCTGCTGCTCATTCCATTCTTTAGTTGTCACATCTACTTTGGCATTAATGTCACCCATCACAAAGTGTAAGTTGTGTTTTGGTATTCTGCCAATCACACTTTTGAGACAATTGTAGAATTTGTCCTAGTCACTGTGTTCTTCTGTCAGAAAACATCTCTGCATGATTGACATCTTTAGGAACTTGGTTTGGAATCTGGCATATATGATGTGCTGGCTGATAGCTCCCCAACCAAAATGGGATTTTTCCACAAAATCTGTCATGGTGAATGTTATCTGGTTTGCATTTTCTTTGTCACACAGATGGTTCAGCTTTCAGTGGGTTCAGAGATGAGTCCCCAGTTTTTATCTTTAGCAAGGGTCATGACAGGAGTAAAGAAGAGAACATCAATACTTCTTGCAGGGGCTTGTAAGCACATGGAGGGAGAGGTAAAAGAACATTTTCCTGAAAATCATCAGGATCAATCCCTGCCTGTTTACCTTGTTCCAGAAGTTCCTATTCCCATGAGCAGAAGTAGATAATCATACAGCAATTCTATTAAATAGCTGGTCAGATTACCCAGGGTGGTATGAACATTTCCTTGCTTTCTGAGTGACTGTACTCCTGCAAAGCTCTTGGAGATGGTACAAGCTCCTCATCTAGCACTACTAGTCTTAGAAATGCAAACTGCCAACAAAAAGGAATAATGAAAGAATCATATAGACCCTGAAAACATTGGCATGATATGGAAATAATATGAGATTTATCTTAGGAAAAGGTGACTGACTGCACTGTAAGTAATAATAATTTGAGAGATATGACTCAATATGCAGGAGAAACACAGAAAGTAGTAATACTGAAAAAACCCCAAACCATGGAGTGGAAGGTGTGGTGATGAACACTTCATTGCTATAGTGATGGGATCATACTGAATACTACTTTGGACTGTCTACTTAAAGGCATCCTTTTTCCAAAGGAACTTCTAACTCAAGTCAATTCTGGCCATCACTTAGTGAGAAAGATACTGCCAATCTGAAGGGAATTTGGAAAAGCAACAAAACTGATTAAAAGATTGGGTGGACTGAGGTATAAATATATAAACTAGTGCTGGATTAAGCCATGACTAAGGTGATACACAGGGTGCAGGAAAATCAGGGAATGGGATAACATTAGCATACCCATTGATATGGCTATAGATATCCAAGAAATGTTTCTTGTGGTTACTGTTCATTTTGTAATTAATACTATAAATAAAACACTTAAAATGGCTATTGCAAGGAAAATTCTCACTTTTATTAGGCTGTTAAAAAGAAAATTATAAAGACACTTAAAAGTGAAAAGTCTCTAGCACTGGCAAAAGTATAGAATGGATAATCTCACAGTTGCAGGGAAACAGATTGGATGATCTTTGGTCTCTCTCCTTTCCCTTGTTTCAGATTCTGGTACCAATGCATATTTAGTATTAGACTGATTAGTTTTCTCTTCTCATTGTGGTAATCGTTCACCTGCTTTGCTTTCAGAGCAGGAACTCATGTAACATATTCATTATCAATGTAATATTCAGCTAATCTTCTTCATATGCCTTGGACTGCTTCTTCAGATTACAAAATAAAGAATGTCTTTAAAACTGTAAAAATAAATATCGTTTGGAAGCCAACAGTGGAAATAAATTATCCACCTTCCTATTTTATATTAGCTGTGAAATATTTCTGGCTTTCCTTAGTTATATACTTTATAGTTTTAAAATAAATAACACTCAAAGAACCCCAAGAAAAGCTGCTTGTCTAAAAAGATAGACTAGTTTATTTCAGAAGATATGGAAAACACATAAATACAATGTCCATTATAGTCTCTTCAGCTGGCAAGAACAAAAATGATACAGTCTTGCATTATTTTTGACAATATTAATATAATTGACTAGGGGACAGGGTAATCTAACAGCAACAGCTTTGGCATGTTACAGTGAAGCCAAAAATTGGAGTAGTTAGTTAATATCCTCAGCCTAACCTTCGTACAATCGCATTACCTCCAGAACCTCTGTCACTCGTGACAGATGTCCAGGGAGAATTTGGTTGTGAGAGGATGAACAAGAGGATGAGTGAGACTCTGGTCTGCAGCTCAGCAAAGCCACACGTGGCTTCCAGTAATGCCTCAGACATCTTCCATGAACAGGGGGATATTGCACTGCCAGTGGTTTATATCTCTTGCCTCTGAATGGTTCATAATAATTCTGCCTTCTCCCCATCCTGAAACACCATCTTTCTACTTTCTCTGAGCAAAAGCTGTGTTCATAAATGCACCCGAAACACCTGCCAACAGCTGGATCAAATCCACTGGCTGGCAATTAGCATGTTTTGTTGGGGACAGAGCAGCACTGGCTCTGTCTGCCAGCGCTGTGATGTGCCTGCCAGCAGCCAGTGTCATGGGAAGGTGTGAAAGCATCACAGCCACCACCACTCCTGCCCCACAATTTACCAGGTACCCTGTGGTTTCTGAACTGAGAAGCCTTATGCTTTCCCTGAAAAATATATATTGTCCTAACTTAATGTTTTTGTGTCCCTGTAGCTGGGAACCAGTACAGCTAAAAGGAGAGCAACAAATGTATGCTCTGCAGTTTGCATTGTTCCCCTAGGTTCTATATCTGACACCTAAAAGGATTTCAAAAGGATTAGCAAAATTTTAGAATAAATGATTTCTTTCCTCAAACCCACCTCTTAGACATTACTTGTAGTGACCTGCAATACCTTATTTCACATCTATTTTGGCAAATACTGATGCTGATGTTTGTTTGGTTTGCTGTATTTCATTTTAAATGAAAACATGTGAAGTCCTGCACTGTGAGGTGAGGGACAGAAATGCCCCTTTTCTGATTATCTGCCAGGACAACTTCAATCAGTCATGATTCACATCTTCAGATTCACTCTCCAGACTCTAGCTAACCGAAATGCTGATGCCCGTTTAAATTAGGTACCTTATCTTCCTACTTTTCAGGTCTTTCTGACATCATGTCAGGAGAGAGGAGAGAGCATGTTGGAGTAAAGCTCACATTAATAAACAAAATAAGTTTTATAACTGCTGGAATGAAATATACTGATATTTTGAGCCTTATCCATAATTGCTTTACTGGTATTATATGGTCATAAAGATTCAATATTGGAACAAGGCCTGGCATACAAATATTTCTAATATAAGTTATATTAATTGGGTTCTACATTGTGTATCAAAAATAAGGTACTGTTACTGTAGTTAGAAGGATTTGTGCATTACTAGGGATGCCATTATATGTGTAAACTACATGCAGAATGTTTTTTATTGCTGTTTCCAAATTGACTTTAGGTGAAAGCACAGCTGGGTGCGGAGGAAGCAGGCATTTAAATATTCAACTCCCACTTTTTGAAAATTGCACTGCAATTTGGAAAGTGCATTCTCTCTTGGGAAAATTAGGCCTTAAAGTCCTGCTGCAGATGACTGACGGTGCCAGCTCTCCATCAGTCCCTCCATTCCTGTGATCACTGGTTAATTCTCCATTTAGATGGCATGACTGAATTTCATATTGTCTGCTCACACAGTGAGGAAATGTACTGTCTGCACTGTCTTTGTAGAGATATTAAGCAGAAAAAAAGTCTTTTGCATTAAAGACCTTTTCTCCCAAGATCACAGTTGTGCTCACTGATGTCAGTAGCAGTAGCCAAAGGACCAAGTTATAAAAAACTCTCGGGTCTTGAAAAACAGAGCAGAGCACGACACTGGAATTTGGTCTGTTTTAAGAGAGATAATGGCTTCCTCAGCTATTGTCTTGTAATGGATCCAGGTTAATTAACTTTTTTTTATTTTTTTGTAATTACAGAATACAGTTATGTATGTTTAGTGTTCAACTATGACTGTAATTCCACTGAAGCAGTCCTCCTTACCACTGCTCCTGACTGGACACCTGTATACCTTTCACCAGCTGTGTTCTCCTCTTAGTTCAAGGAACCACACAGCTGCCCATGAAGACATGACATATTAAAATTACCTAGGGAAAAAAGTTCAGAGAAGTTTTGTGATCCCCTCCATGTCATGGCTACAAAAATCCACCTGTGCAGGTAACAAGGGAGGGTTCATGACCGTGCAGCTACATTTGGAAGGAAGGGCAGCTACCTCTTCTAGTAGAGGCTTGGGTTTAAACTGTCTTCATCTGACCATGAAGCCTTTAATGTTACAATTTCATACCATGCTGACTATGATCTAATGGTAGAAAGGATGGCACTGTACCTATTTCCCTTCCGTCCACTTCCAAGATTTCTGATCCATTGAATGACCATGTGGTGGCCTGGATCAGTTTGATGAGCTACTGGTAAACTAATCAGCCATTCATGGCTGGACCACAGCATAGCTGCACAGCCCTGGGAAGAGTCATGGGATGGGAAAAGTTGCAATTGGCCTGGTCAGCAGTAGCTGCGCTTGAAATAGATTAGCACATAGTTGAATAGAAACCTTGAAAAGCAAAGGTGGGTTCTGCTTGCTTCTGCAGAGGATGATATCTACCCCAAAATGTTTTAGAGGTTCACCACATCTCCCTCTACACAATTCAATGCATTTCTTGTCTCAAGGTAGCATCTTTAGTTTAAGGAGTGTTAGATTCCTTCTTGTTATCTGTCCAGCAGGGTTTTGTGCTTGATGTACTTGATCCCCCAAGATGCTAAATTGTATTTATATGCACTTTAAGGCTGTTTTAAGCTTACTGGAATGGTGCTTGTGAGGCCCAGTAGAAAACAGATATACTCATTTCCCAGCTGTGTTCCTCTATAGATGTCCACATACATTTTGGTTCTTCACTCCTTTTTTTATTTCATGTTGAGTTCAGTGACACTTGGAGACACTCATGTGCTGAGACCCTCTTGTTCTCTGCTGGAGGGGAGTAAATTTTTTTTTTTATTTTTTATTAAGGGAATCTGTAAGAGAATTCATATCAATAAATATTTCTAAAATTCATGAAGGCGACAAAGTTCAGCTGAAGAGGGATTCTTTATTGACAGAGATAGCAAGCAGTGGGCACCAAAGTCTCAGTAAATAAATGCCTGGTAATTGACTTTCAGGAAAAAAAGTCAGCCTTTTAATAAGTTGTATCATTAGCAATGCAAAACCAGTCCTCAATGTTATTGTTACAGAGATTTTTTTTCTTGTTTCTCCCTTCCTGCTTCCTAGTTCTAATTCAATCTTTATAATTTTGCAAGATTTTGCCAACAGAAAAAGCCTCCATACATCAAAGTGGGTAGTGAGTGGCTGGGATGAGGTTCTGTCAAGGGAGAGAATGGGATACTCGGCATTAGGAGGAAGTACTGTGTACTTAGAGATGAAGAGTTTTATTTTAATCTTTTCATCTACTTTAGCTCCTTTTTTTTTCAGCTGCCATAAACACTTGCTGTGGAGCCAATGTTCAGTACTAAAAAGATTTTTTTTATGTGTGTTCCTCTCATTTCTGTTGAAACATGACACTCAAATTGGAGATAGGAGCAGAGATCAACAAACCCTGTCAGCTCTTGTCAACCCAGGTGTGACAGTGTGATCTTCTTAAATTGCTTCTAATCTGCCAAAGATCTCTTTATCTGCAGTCTCCATCATGCTGTTTGCTCACATTTGGTTAACACTTTAAATTTCCCTTTTGGAGGTGTCACTGTTTGCCATTTAGCAACTAAGAAGAACTGTGAGAGCAGCTTAAAGCACACGGATTTGGGAAGCTAGAAAAGCTGATTAGCTATTCAGGGAGAATAATCTTATTGAAAGTAGTAAGAGCTGTATAAAGAATGCTTTTCCCTTTCCTTGTAACAATCTTCTAATTATGTTGTCAAGCTTGCTGTCGTGTTCTCCCCCTGTGCCATTAAGAAACCGTTTTCTAAGTTAAGAAAGAGATTTCCAGATTGTGATGATGTTTGCTGATTTTTTTTTTTTATTATTGTTTAAAGAATCTGTGTGTATTAAGCCAAACATTAAAAAATTATTCATGTGCAGTGTAATTATCTGAGATGGGGTGCTCAAGGCTGTGGTGGTGGCAGGAGAGGCAAGAGGGTGCTCGGCAGGTGGGGGTTATTCTTCCATATGCCAGGGGATTTCACCTCTCTGACTGGGATCCGAGTCTAAGAGGAACCTTTATGACTAAAATATGATCACAAATCAATAGATGCTCAAGGGGTCAGAAGCAAGGCCAGCAGATATCTGCAGCTGCAGATTCACAAACAAACCCCAATATTTCTTGGTAGTGGATGAAAAGTCTAATTGTGTCCACTCCTTATTTTTCCCGTTGTTCATATTTTGATGAAAAGAATAGGAGCAAAACTTTTAAATATTCCCTTCAAATTGGATGTCTGGTAATTCAGTGGCTCAGTATGGATCCATTCACTGATATCAGTATGTTGGTGGACATGCAATGTCATATAATTAAAATAAAATATATTAGTTGCCAACCAAACCCAGAACTGCTCAACTGTCTTCCTGTTTCTGATTAATGGCATAAACACCACCTATCCTGTGGCTTTGACTTTAATATTTTCCTGTTTAAAATGCATTCATTTGACCAAACACGATATCAGAAGTATTCATTAATTTGCTTTTGCTGCTGAGTCTCCAAATGACAGTTGAAGTTCATATTAATAGCTGGTAGGATTAGGTGCATCACATTTTTAAAACCATACCACAGCTGAGGAAAAATCTGCAGAATAACTATCTTTATCAAAATGACTAACTATGGTGTCAGTTCTGACACTATGCATTGTGTTTTGTTATTGAGACACAGTGACTTATTTCTCCCTCACAGTTAATGACTAAAGGTGTGTAGAAGGTGTTACTGAGCAAATACAGTGCACTGTGTAAGTTATTTCTTTACAAGTATAATGGCATGCTGCCACATATTTCAATTTTCTGGATGTTTCCCAGAGTCAAATTTTTTCTTCTCCCATTTGCCATTGTGTGACTCCACTTTAGTCAGCAAAATTACTTTTTATTTCAACAGCAAGCAAAAAGAATTTGGCTACAAAATTTTCCATATACAAAATACTTGCTACCTAAGTGAAGCTAGCTCTGCTTGACTGGTGCAGCTCACCAAAATCTAACCGTTTTTCTTCTTAACAAAGTAACAGTCACTTTAGAAATATTTTTTTTTAAATCCCCTTATGTTTTTTACCAGGTGACACACGTATCCTTTATCTTACTTAGGTATACAATTGGCCAATTGAAAATTTTATCAGTTTCTCATAACATAAATCAACCATTTATACACATATATATACAGAGATACGTACATACAGACATACATACATACATACATACATACATACATACATGCATACAACAAATTCTCCTGAAGATTACCAAGTAGGCTGACAGAAATTATGAACATTCCTAACAGAAACTTATTTTATTTGCACTTCAATTAAAAGTTAGGGAAATATTCATATGCAATGTTTTTGAGTTGACAGATCTGCAGTTTCAGATGAAACCATAGAGTATTTTCCAAAATGAGGAAGAAATCACTTTTCCTTCAAACAGATATATGCTATGTATTGTATTAGCAAGGACAATATGTTCTAGTCTGTAAACAAATTCTCACCATGCTGAATTTTATAGGAAAGCTAATACTACTACCTAACACAGAATTTGCCTCTATGAATAGAAAGCCAGATGTGCCTTGAGGATTTGACAAGTGGGAAGAAGTTGATATATATTTCATATCTACATATGCATATTTCTTTTACTGGATAGAGGTAAACTTTTCTCTCATAAAGTATGCTTCTACAGTAACAATCTATTTCTCCTATATGAGATTTTCCTTTTTTTGTTGGTCTTCTCAGACACTATAATCACAATGGAAACCCTGTAAAAATTACTGCTGTTCCTACACCCAATGTCATTTTAGAGAGTATGAATTGTATGTAGGTTTTTTGAGGGTCTTGTCAAATCTAACATTTATAAAAGACCCTCAATGAGCCAACTCTGTGACATACTCTTCCAGCATGTGACCTCCACACCTATGGGATCCATCTTTTCTCTTCAGGGAAAGTTTTATCAGACAGAGCAAGTTTATGATCTGTACCTAGCCTGGCATTCTCCCATAATCACATGGGGTTGACATCCATTTCCTGATCTTCCTTTCAATGGTGAAAACCCGTATTCTTTCCAGAAAAAGAATCTCCATTTTTTTACTTACTATATGAATGTTTAACATGAGGAATTATGTCAGATTCTGAACTGCTGTTTAAACCTCAGGAAATTCAGTGAAAGGAGTGTGCTACAATCTGATTGCAAGAGATAGCTGAAAGGTATATAATCTGGGGAATACTGCAGATTGCTTGTGCAAATTTTCATATGGTCTTTTGGTCATACTGCCTGCTGGTGTGTTTGGAAACACTCAGGTGCAGCAGTAGTGTAACAGGTGTATGTCAGCCTACACACAGTTTGACACTGGAGGGCATGGGCAGCATCTTTCAAGCTGATAGATGCGTTGGCTGCCTTCCATTCAGGGTAAGAGAAATAATTGTGCTCCTTCTTGGAGTTGTAACAGAGATATCACATTTGGTGCTCATTCTTTTTCAAAACTTTTATGCACTAAACAGGCTGCCACACAAAGGTGTAGTATCTTCTTCCTACTCCACATTTCATTTGTTTTCCCTGCCTCCCTCCTCAGCACCACTACTGAGAGCTCTTCCTGCAGAGGATGGTACAAGCTTGTTCTGGTCATTCTAGTATTCTGATCATTCACAAGTTGTATCCTCCTTGACCCAGAGTATATAATTAATTCTGATTATTCCCAGTTTATGAATGTCTCCAATGAATCATAACTTTTATACATAACCCCAGTTTTTCACAATTATTGCTATCCCACTCCCCAAGATATAGGAGGATGCAGTCTCTGATTTGAAGAGCTTACTTTCTAATTTGATCCAAGACACAGGTGAGCATAAATGAGGAATGAAGGAGAGAAAGATAGAAAGAAAGTGGGCTCCTATTCATTACATAGGTTAGTAATGTCACAGCTTGATGATTCTGAATAATTTTCAAGTATCCCTTTTATAAATCAATAAATAATGATTGCTGTCATTACAGACCTGTTTAACCACTATTTTTTGGCTGATTCTTTTAAGTATCACTTTCAGAAGTGGCTTATGAAGAGCAAAAGAATAGGGTAGAGAAGAAAAACAGAACTGTTTCCATGTGTGTGGAATAACAGAGATAAATAGTGTAGAGGACAGTCTTCCTAAGAACCTGTCCGTGAACTACTTGCTTCAGTTTTCTCGGCAGAACAAAGACTAACTTAATAATCTGAAGTGACAGAAGACAGCAACAGGGGGACTGAACAAAGGCAAGATGGTTAAAGAAAAATAGACATTATGCATTTATTGCTGCACTCAAACCCTGCACATGTGAATGAAATCAAGGTAAAATGCCAGAAGGAGGAAGACTAGATGGCAGAAAGGATTTGGTTAACTTCATCCCAGATTACTGCTAAAGGCTGAGCTGAGAGCTTAGAACAACCGTGGTCTGTGTATATATGCTTGTGGACAAGGTTATTATCAACCTTAACTGTAAGGAAGACTCATTTCCACTGAGTTCTTGTCATCCAGAAGTCAACTGTCCAGTGCAAACTCCAGAGACAAGCAGAAGCACTTCCAGAGCAATATTTACATGTTCTTGCAAGTAGGTGGTAGTCGTCAAGAACAGAACTGAGCCCTGCACCAACAGAATCCTCTGTTTCTGCAGAGATTTTCTCTGTTACTTAAACGTGCATGTGCAAGTGATTGCCTTCATTCTTGTAAGACCCATTTAATTTCCATGACAAGCAAGGAAGTGTAAGGAAGTGTGCTGTGTTTCAGATTTTGGAGTTTGGGTTTTTGGGTATTTTTAATACTATGACACTATGTAGAGTCCATCTAAGTGATACTTGTTACAGACACAGGTGCAAAAGAAATCTCTCCCCACTTCTTGTGGTTAAAAAGAGAAAATGTCAATAGAAAAAAATCTAAGATCAATAACTGCAGGTTGTCTTGACATAAAATACCTTGTGAAATAATTCTCAGGAAAACTGTGATTGCAGTTAGACAGATACTTCATAATTAATATTCCATTACAAACTAACTTCAGAAGAGGCCCCAGGAGGCATCACAGTTTCTTCCAAAAAAAAAAAAAAAAACCTGCAAATGAGATTTTCTCATTTGAAGGCCCAACCAATGCCTTCCTAAAGGTTACATCACTGTACATCATTGTGAGAGATCAGCAGAACAAGAACATCTACTCAGCTGGTTGTCCCCACTGACCTGTTGTGCCTGTGATCCTCCAGGAGATCAGTGCAATGACCACTGCCATTACCCTGGGGGCAGCTTCCTGTTCTGAAGGGTTATTTGGAAATGGTGAATGTTAGCAGAGATTAGAGGAGGAGGAAGGAAAGGTAGAGGTAGTCTTCACAATGTCCAATATGTATCTGTGAGGCTGCTCTTACTAAATGAGTGTGACTTCAACTGAAGTCTAGATGGAAATGTCAGAGGATGGAAAAGTTTATTTTCTTGTTCTTGGCAAGGAAAGTTGTAGGGCATTGCAGGGAGGCAAGGAACCAAACTGGAGCTCAATCTTTTTTCCTAACATGAACCAAAATAATTTTAAGCTTACAGGACTCCATCAGAGCTAACCAAGGAGATGGGGGTAGCCTGGCCTTTCCCAGACAGAGTGTGCAACCTTAGAGCAGTATCTTTCCTGATGATTGCTTCTAATTTTTATGTAGAAGAACAATGAAATACATACTTCAGCCTGAGCACCTCCACCTACTGAGGTTTTCTTCGCAAAATATCCATTCCTTCTTTGCTTTCTGCTGTGCCTCATCTATTTGGCTGGATCAGTGTGTAACTACATGTCAGAGTTCCAGCACTGATACTAGATTCATTTACATGAATCCCAATAGGGTGTTGAACTCAGCAGAGCAGATAGAATGTGCTCTGAGAGGTTATAGTCAGAAAAGCATAAGAATCACTCACTGCAGCAGGTCTTCATTTAGTGAAAGTTCACTGTTTAGGAGCATAGAGTTCTATCCCCATCAGGAATATAGTGTTATTAATATGAAATACATTAATGAGCTGTAAATAAATAATTAACCAGTTTACATGAAGGTCATGTATTTTCTAGTTGATGGAAAAAAAAAGAAAAACAATCATCTTAAGTTTTCTTAACTTTCTAGTTCCACTGTTCAAAACTAGAGCTATAAACCCAAGTCTTCTCGCCTTCTTATCAGTCCTTTCACTACCAGTGTTTGTCTCCAGGATAGAAAAAACTCCAGATTCAGAGTATTGTAGATGTAGATGAGATGCAGTCTAGAATCTAGGTCACCTAAAAATGACAAGTACATTGTTCACCCAAAGCATTGTCTAGGCTCTTTTGACTGTACATCCTATGTACAACAAGAGCTTAAACACCTTCCTCCCATGTAGACTTTTGCATTGCAGACACCCACAGGTAGGTGCCTGACTGTAACATTACTGAACATTACTCATGGATTTCAAAAATAGTCTTCAGCTTTTCTTGTAGCACAGCTGCTGCAGGTAATTGATCTACTTGGGTGAGGTGGAGAATATTTTCTCCAAGCTGTTTCTCTTACTGCTTCTTGATATGGTGACACGAACTGGAGAAAGCAGTGCCTTTTTCAACTTCATGAAAAATAAGCCTTCATGCTTTGGTTTTGGTCAGGTTTTCTCATAGAAGTAGAATCAAGTTTGTAAACATAAACCATCTCAAAACTGACTCACATTTCAAAGGAACAGCACATACCTCTTCAAGGCTGTCCTTCATTTCCAAATGAATTTTCCTACCCAGCCACAAGGCAGGTCTGTGATCAGCAGGAAAGGTTTGGGTGGCTGAACTTCCTTACTAAGTGGAGTGTTGAACATTATAGAAAGAAGGAAGAGAGAGCAGTAAAATTTGAATTGAGTTGATGTATCCAAAATGTCTCCTAATTGTATCCCTGTACCAAACTAAGATGTTCATAACTTTCTAGTGGTTTATGTACTAGTTTATCATCTCTCTTCACTAAGCATAGATCCCCAAGACAATTAGGTGACAGGATACATATCAAGTATCTACACAGTGTTGTCCAGAGTCACATTAATCTGTGTACTGAATTGCTCTTTGGAATGTGCTCCTGGTAATTGTATTCAGAAATGCATTTTCACTCTTGATCCTCAGTGTCTTTGGTTTGCTGTTCTTCCCTTGCTTCTTTGCATAAGGACCTGGCATTACCCTGGTTGGAGAGCCACAAGTATTTGCTTTCTTCTTTTAGAAGTGGAAGAAGTAGAGTCTGCATAATGTATTTTCAAGTATACTATTTAAAAGTCAGTTCAGGGTAAATGATCTACAGCAACACTTAAAGGACAGTGACAATGAGAGTGAAATAATTTTTTTTTTGTTGTTCTCTCCCTCCCTACCATGTCTATAATCCATTAGTTAAAACAAAATTATATCCTTGCTCAAAGTCATGTCTGTTAACAAGAGTTTTCTTTCTTAGGTTCCTTTTTCTTTCAAAGGCTCCTTTGAGAGGAGCCCACAAACACCACACCAAAGCAAATGGCTTTTTTCCCAGGAGGAATGGGAACCCCTGGTGCTGAGAGTAAAAAGCATCCTAGATTACTATGGAAAGGATGGGAAACACTAATCATGGTGGGAAAGGCAGAAGGGGGTATGAGTGGCAGACCTTGCTTTGGATAAGGACAAAGCAATCAGGAAGACTTTTTTTTTTATTATTTTTTTAATTGATGGCTCCTTTTCTGTGACTAATTCAGCCTAAGGAGATGATTCCTAATCTAAGGCCTAGGCACAGTGAAAATGCTTAACTGCTGACTACTTAACAGCTAAATGTCTGTCAACACCCACAGCAAGGAAACCTAACAACCATACAGGAAGTGTTCACAAGAAGGGACTCTCTCCTTCGAGTTGAAGAGCTGGCTACAGGCAATAGCAGTATCTGGCAGACAATGGTGCCACATCATCTCAGATATCATGAAGGTGTCTCAGATTGATAAGCCTGGTTTTAAAGAAATGGTAGGAAAGCAAATGAGTCTGCAGCTGATGTCAGTGAGCCCTGCCTGAACCGGACTATCTCAAAATTTAATACACTCCCTTCCACCCAAAAAAGAAAAATTCTTTCTGAATTTTATTCCCTCATTCAAAAATCCATAGACTGAGAGAAGAAATAAATGCTGCAGTATTTGGCTGGATTCCCTGTTCATACAGGACATGGTATCTTTCCTAGAAATAGGAACACAACCTATCTTGCACAAAGAGACCATTTTAAAGACTCAAGAGACTAACAAGGTTGCTACCTGCCCTGATAAGAAGCTCCAGCATTTATTTACCTTTACTTCTAGGGATTCTTTATTTTCCAGTTTAACTTTGTATTCCAGCTTTTGTTATACATTTGTTTGAAAGAGAGAATAACTTCTCCCGACAGAATATTTTCTCCATGTCTGATAATTCAAAGAGAGTGATCAAGTTGCATATCAACACTTTTGCTTAAAACAAAAGAGTGGATAGACTTTCCCAAGAATGACACTACATGGATTTTCTTTTCCATCTTTGAAATATTTCTGTGCTTCCATTTTCTAGCTCTTTGAAGTGTCGTCCGCCCCCTACCCACTTTTTTAAAAGATGTATAACAAAGCTGGACAGAAGGGTTTAAAAGAAGTCTGATCAAGGAAAAAAAAATCAGTTCTTGGGTTTTAGTTCATATTTTTAATTAGTGAGGGCTACATTGGTCACAGCATCACAAATAAAACTCAGGATTAGGCAGTTATTGAAGGCAACATTAATCTCCTCAGAATTTTCCAAGACAGGTTTCCACACTATAGATAGAACTTGTAATGTTCATACAGAAACATTAATTCCTAGATTTCCAAATGCTATGTTTATTTCTAAATGTGCCCATTCCACATAAAGCATATAGCAGTGGGTTACACTTTACTCCACCCTCTGATAATGTACTAAAAACATTGTTTCACTTTACCAAAAATGGCAGCAACCAAATTCGGTTCTAGTCGTGCTGCAACAGTTAAACAAGGGCATGGGTACCTGAGAGAGAATACAGAGTACAGGAACCAGCCCTCCAAGACATTACTTTTTTTTTTTTTTCTGTACTAGGAAATATTTGTGATTCTGAGTAAAACAGAAAACCACAAACAGAAAAGTTCAGGAGCTACTTACCTATGTAAATGATTAAAATAATTTGATGCAATGAGACCAGGGACCATTCCCTGGAAGCTCTAGCAGTAATGCTCATTGATGCCTTCCTATTAGCATCCACATTTTAAGACCTGTCACTGAATCAATTTTTAATCCACCCAACTTGCACCTGTAACCTAAGATTTTTAATCATGCAGTACTGTGTCAAATGCCTTGGAGAAATCCATGTAAACTATGTCAGCACAGTTTGCCTCTATCAAGCAGACCTGTAATCGTGTCAAAAAAAGCTATCAGGTTTTTTTGACAAGACCTACTTTTCATGATACCATACTGACTGGCATTAATTAGATTTTTAATCTCTAGGTCTGTGTTCACAGAATAACAAATTAACTTTTCATTAAAAACCTGAATTTACCCTGCTATCCCAGACTCCTCTGAATAACCAGATGTCATTGTAGGTCTCATTCTTTTGGGGCTCCCAAAATTTTAATATGTTTGCTTTAAGTACCTGCAGTTACACAATTCTTCTGGTATCTTCTCTAAGTCTTTTTCAAGACTTGTATGTAAGTCTCTAATTATGAAAATGTCACCAACACATAGCACAATTTGAAAACAAAAAAAAAATACCTGGCTTCACTACTTTTAACTAAATATTATTAATACATCAGCATTATTCAGTTGGATCATTGGAATTCTGTTCTGAAAGAAAATTAAATGCCCAAAACAATAACTCAAGGGGGCATAATTTTTCCTAAATCCCTCTGGATATGTGTGAGTGCCTCCTTTAACATCAGGTACAATTCATTACAACACATTTCCCATGACAGACCAAGAAATTAAAGAAGTGGTTACTTAAAGATGACAACAATAAGAGAACATTTTCTGTGGTTTTCAGTGCAGCTCAGCACTCATGAAGTCCCTTCTGTAATACTAATTGGTCTTTCATTAACAAGGTTCAGAAAAGATTTGGACCAACAGCAGAAAGTCAAGCATAGCAGTGATGGAGAGACATAACCTGTGAAAATATATTTTTTAAAAATGGGTTGAAATTTGGTAAACTTTGGCAGAAAGGATGATGAGGGTAGAAGCTAACAGCCTTTAAGTATGTGAAACATACCTGCAGAGCAAAAATATGAGTATCTATCCACCTTAGCCCTTAAATGAATTGGAGCCAAAGGCCGAACATGCAGAAGACCTTCTAAAAACAGGAGTAGCAAAGCCTTGCAGCTGGTGTTCTGGAGACAGTGGTGTCTTTCTCTGGATGTTTTTCTGCCTTAGGCCATGAAGAAAATGGATGGTCCCTCCAGGTGTCTTCCAGTCCTGACAGTCTGTGTCATGGCTATCAGGAACAGGGCTTTTCTGCCCAGGGTCTATCATGAGACTGAAGGTGTAAAAAACACTCTTTGTTTCAGCAACTCTCCTTCCAGTTAGGAGGTTCTTCCCCTGTGCAGGTTTGTGGTGGGGATTTTTCCCTACAAATCCTTAAAAACAGACAGACTGACATTCTCATCATCATAACATGGAGTCATTTCCATTGTTATGAGCAATGAGTTAAGAAGTGAGGTAGATACCTTTGTCACAGTAATTTGCCTCTATTTGTCAGACAGTATTAAATGTTCACTTAAGAATTATTTTATCATTTTTAAATTATCTTGGCATTTATTTTATTTACTAATAGCAAGATTTTGTGTGGGCTGCATGTAGTGGCAGGCAGCAGCATAACAGTGATTCTGCACAGCTGCTAATGCCTCTTCTTCATGGAGAGTGAGTGGGAAGAGCAAGGAAATGAGTGGAGATTTGTCTTCTTCCCTTTGGTGTGCCAGCTAGCACAGCTGAATCATCACAGTAGGGAAAATGTAAAACTGTGTAACAGCAACAGATGACTTTCCCTTGGAGCACAAGAACAGTGCAGTATACTTTTAGGTACTTCTCCATAAAAAATGTGTTAGATGGTAGAGTACATACCACGCACTGATGCTCAACTTAGCCCTGAGTGAACTGGTTCAGGCACAAGATGTCAGGCAGACACACCAGTGTGGTATCCCACCTTGGCTAATTTTCCCCAAATGACTGGTATTTCTCAAGACCTCTACTGTGCTACATTGAAATCTTAGTGAGACTCAGGCAAGGTTTAAATTTCTAAGTTCCAAATCTCTTCAGATGACCACTGAGCTGCTAACTGGAAATGCTCTTTAATATTTGGCATGAAAATTGTCTTAGATTTATCTTCTGTGTGCACATTTGTGTGTGTGTGTGTGTGTGTGTGTGTGTGTGTGTGTGTGTGTGTGTATCTAGCAGGGCATCACTATGGACACCAAATACTTAAGCCCCCATATTCTACCACCTAGGCATTTCTTTCCTTCTTGAAGCTGACTCCTAAGAGGTCCATGTCAGTCAGTAAGAGCTCTTTGAAATCACCTTTTGGAGCAAGTGCTACATAAGATACTGGGGCAATTACATTATATTAAATAACTTGGTAACACTGGATGCCTTGTGCTAAGAAATATGATTTCCTCTTTAAGACTGTGCCCTGAAAAAGAGATTTGTACACCCTAGAGGATGACTTTTTGCCTAGAGGCTGGTCAGTCTCATATCATTGTCCTGAAAGAGTCCTAGGAACTCTGGAGTTTACTGCTGGGAATTGTGTTCATGTCATAGATAGATATGGTCTATTTATAAAATAATTTTTTAAAAATAGTTGCATGGAGATTAAAAGCCAGGTATAGTCCCTTCTTATGAGCTGCTTAGTGGACAGAGTCCATGCTCTTCTCAATGCACTTGTAAAAGATCCCTTTAGATCAATCCCATTAATATCTTCCACCAGTGGTTTCTACACACCTTTAGGGATTTTTTTTTTTCTTCTTGCTTTAAAGGTTCTGTCACCTTGCATGTTGCAAAAAGGCTATGATGATGTTTAAATAGTTATCCTGTTAGCTGCATCTGCTTTCTTTTCATACTTCTCTTTCCAAGGTGTAGGGTCATTCACTGGGCATTAAAGCATGTAGCTCAAAGGAATAGCTCCCAAACTGCTAACTGAACATTGTGCTGTAACAAGCAAGGGATAAGAACAACCACCCCATTTCTTCAACATTTCCTGGGCTTTAATTCTTACCTGTGCAACTTACAGAACTCTAGCAAATAAACAGTCAGATGTGCCCTGCTTTAGGATCCTGTCAGGACGTACTCAGTTGGAGTAACTCGTCCTGTTGAATTTTGTATATCTACATACCTTGCTGAGCTGAAACAATATTGGCCTCCTTAAAATAACTTCAGATTTTTGTCCTGTAAATCTGATGGGATTCTTTCAGTTTTATGTGGAAATCAAAAGTCCCACCATTAGTTTAATAGTTAAGGAAGAACTTAAGTTGTAGTATTCTGGAAACTGAAAATCAAAAAGGCATGGCACCTTTTTCACTGTGTTTCAGTGTCAGAAAAATGGAGCATTTTTCCTTTCTGAACTTGACAGTTCTTTCAAAGCTATAAATTCATTCTTCAAATTCATAAAGTTATAATCAAAGCATTTTTATTTATATGTAAAATTCAATTAATCTTAAAAGAAAATACCTGGTTAGATGCATGTAAACATACTAGTTAAGCTGTTTATCTTCATTTTTTCCACTTCAGTGATTGAGACTGTGTAGAATAGACCGTAAAAACTGCACCAACGAACATTTTCTCTTTTTATTGCTTGTCAAATTATTTCTGTGACACCCATAGTTAGTAGTGAGACATTGTGAACCACTGTTAGCAACAAAAAAAACCAGAGTGTGAGTTGCTCATTGAGTTTAGTTAATGTACCATAAAACATTGCATGAAAACACTAATTTTGTCAATATATATTAGTAGACAGAAACAGTGTTTACCAACGAGAAGCTGAAGATGGTTTTAAACATAGTTTATTTAGCTGAAGGGGTTTTTTAAGCTCTACTTAATCACTTTATGTTGAAGGAGCAGAATCTGCTATTTGACCTATGTGTCAGTCAGTCCCTGGGAGATGTTATACCTGACAAATGCTGACATTTTTACAGTGAGCGACACATGCATCATATCTTTGACATTGAGCTATCAGTTAAGGCATCAGTGGTGTTACAACAGCCATGTTTTGTCATTTTTATCTTTCCCATGTTATTTTGATTAGTCTCTCTTTGTATTTGACATACATGCAACATACAGGAAATTTGTAGGTCATCACTTCAGTCCTGCTGGTACTTCTCTTAGAAATCTAAAGACAGCACCTGACATTAGCTCCCTCCTCACAGACCTGCCCTGATTTTGGATATCTTACTGGAGATGATCCTGAGACTATTGTTACAGTGTGGCTTTAGGAGCTGTACAGATAAGAGCTAGTTTTATTTAATTTATCTGAATTGTATAAAGAGAATCATAAAACCAGCATTGTCAACCTTTAATAATAATACCATTGAAACCTTTCATTATCTTAATATCAGTGTATTCAAGAAGAGGTTCTTTGTCTCTGTCCTTTTTCTTAAGATACCTGTTTCTCAGTGTTAAGTAGCAATTGTTGGTTAAGACCAGCAGAGGGGAAAGCATTACTCCTTGGATAGCAAAACAGTTGATCTAAGCACATCATAATAAACTTAATAATGTGGCAAACATTGCAGGTCATAGATTTCTTCATTATCTTTTCTCAGTCTTTCCCCATAAGGTTTATTTTCTATGTAACTTCTTATACTGCTTCTGTATAGCAAGAACCATATATATGGTTCTAGATGATGAGCTCTGATGAGAACAACTTTTGTTGCACATTTCATTCTCTGTTCTGCCCCCCTCCAGGGGGAGAATTGTGAATGTAGTAGATTTGGCTTTGCAAGCAGACTAGGGAGGGACTCTCAGACCCTGTACACTACAGAAAGACGTGCAATGTAGATCCAACCTAGGAGACTTCCCCAGGCCACTTACTCAACAGGACATAAAGCACTGTCTCACCACAAAAAACCCAAGGCCCTTCCAGCTAGATTCTTGCTGCCAGTGCCTAAGCATCAAGGCTGTTTCTCTTCAGGAAAGCCAGGGTCAAGACACCCCAGAGAGCAGGCAGTGTGAACCTGTCACTGCTCTCTTGAAATCCAATGGCACAACAATCATGATGACAAAGCACATCAGGAAAGCTGCCTAATGGTAGTACAGAAATAGAAACTGTAGTGTAAATGATCAGCAGCCACAAAAGCCATGCCTCGCCACTAGAAAAGAAAGGTAATGATCTCAGCATAGTCAATATCCTATGCTACATATGTCAGTTATCCAGACATCCCAGGAAGTGGACCACACCTCAAGAGAAAACAAAAAGTATTGATAAACCTTATCAGTCCTGTTAGGAGAAAACGTTCCTTCTGGACTATAAAAGTGGTGCTATTAATGTCAGCTTGTGAGGAAAACATGACAGATGACTGTGGAGAGCTCTTCATGGAGTATCATGATGGCCTAATCTATGCCAGGTCACACAGTGAGCATTCTCCAGCTCTCCTTACAGACCTCACACTGGAGAAAGACTCTGGACAATACTGTTCCCCTGTTACTTGTATTGTCATTTCTACACAGGCAAAACACTGACCTGCAACCCAGATTTGAATAGAACAAAAACGTCCCACAAAGGTGTTAGTCTGGATAAACAGGAGACTAGGACCTCCAAACATGTCATGGAAAAAATTCATGGCAACACAAATAGTCCAGGCACAGTCCAGAACCAAATTCCATCTCTGACACCAACATTTACTCAGAGTTTGTGCTAAGGTGAGGCCTATCTCCAAAGCTTCAAAGAAGGACAATTCTTCTCTTTCCCTACCACCACTACTGAAAAGCAGTCCATCCTGGAAGAAAAACTCCTCTGTGGCTTTTGTTCATGGAAAGCCAGAAGTGTAAAGATGGATATTTTTTTATCAGCTAATAAATGGCAACTAAATCTCTTTTCAGCTTCCTCCAAAAAATCAAACACTTCAGGTATCTCAACACCTGAAGCCTCTCTATTTTTTAATGTATTTTATAGTCACTGATATGCCATGGTTCTCATCAGAAAAAAAGTGACAACCTGATATAACCGCATTATTCCTTTAATCCAAATCAGATTAAATAAGCAATGTTTTTAATGAGTTTTGCATATAAACAAATTATTTGTTTTCTTTGGCTTTGTAAATCGCATTTATTCATTCATTCTCAGAAGATTTTACTAACTCTGTCTTCATTATTTGAATTCCATATTAAAGGTATGGGAATGAGCCAGACCTTTTATCTTACCATAATAAACATCTTGTAATGTAAAAATGAACACAGATCAACCAAAGCGTATGGCTGGTATTCCCTTCATGTGCTCTAACACCTGGCAAAATTATTCATTAATTCAACAGCCACATTTAAAAGCAACAGTTCAAAGGCCTGTGAATGGTAAAATAACGTGTTCAGAACTGAAGAGCTCTTCAGCAGCAGCAGTGTCAGAGTTTAGAGAAAGAATCATTTCCTGTGAGATGGAGGGCTGGGGAGAGCAAAACAGCAGTTAGGAGGATCTCCACTCTGTAAACTTGTTTCTTCAGAGTCTGGCAAGGGCAGCAGATATTAGGTGACATGCATTTGAGAAAAGAATTTTCCACACTGAAGTTTATTTATAAAAAACACTTCTTGGGTTATGTGATTTGTTTTTTCTCCGGTCAGGAGTTAGTCACCAGGCAAAAAGTGACTCATAAAGTAAACAAAAAAAAAACCACACACAAAGGAAAAGGAGGATGAGGATTTTGGTGCAATACTTTTAGATGTGTTAGAAGATGATTGGTATGTCATTTCGCTTCTATCAGCTGAAAAGTGTAACATGTGCTAGTCACACAGAGCTATTTACAGAGTTCTTTTGTTTGTAGCAGATGTAATGCACCCTATGCAAGAAGCTGCCCCAAACTGAATTTGCTGCACCTCAAATGTCTTCAACCTTGAGAAGCTTTTTTGCCAAAGACTGGTTCCTTCTTCTTTTTGGAAGCTCTAAATGTAGATTTTAAGAGTATGTTCAGTTCTTCATGGAAGCCAGTAATTCCCAAGCTTTGATCTTTTGGATGCTTTTACATAGGGAATTTGTATGAACTCAGGGCATAAAGAGTTGGGCTTGTGCCATCCTTAACACAATCCCAAATGCCCATAAATATCTGCAGCTTGGAAGAACCACACTTAAACATGACTGCCCACACTTACTCAGATCACTACATGCCCAAGACTACCTTCTAGGGACAAAAATGTCAAATCCATGACAGAGCAGCCAGTGCAGGGCCCTATTTATACATTCATGCTGCTGCACAGAAAAAGGTGTTATTTGGTTTGTAATCTACTGACCCACAGATGTTCCAAGTTTTACCATGTAGATGGACATTGTAGGACGTGGAGCATGTGATGGATGAAGAAGGCTATGTACCCATGTCCACCAAAGAGTTTAAAGAGCCCCTCTAAAGCTGTTCACTTCCAAGATTTTTGCTTTTGATGTGACCAAATGTGTTCATTTCAGGGTGCCTGCCTCTGTGCAGAAGTGCTATAGACTTGAGCTTTAGGAGCTGATATATCTTTTATAACAGTTTATTTCTCTCCTGTAAAACTATACCATCATATGAGGCCTCATGCCAGCTTACTGAAGTCCATTGACATCTTTCAATAGGGATAAAATCTCCCATAGACTGCAGTGGACACTGAATCAAACCTTAGGTGAGGTGGTCTTTACTGGGTTCAAAAATTATTTAGTCTTTATCTCACAATTTTCTTTCCTTTGGTGATGGTATAGTTCTCATACAATAAATTACTGAAATATGGACTCTCATTTACATCTTAAGACACTGTCTCCAGAGGATGAAAGCAATTATTCCATAGCACCTTTCACCTTCTTCAGTCTATGTAATTTTAAATGCCTCCATCCATTAAGTGATTTTAAATTGATCTTCTCCCTTAAATCCCCAATCTTTCCTCTCAAGGTTATTCAATTATATGTGTTGTATTGGGTAGCATTCCATTAAAGGTTTTCATGGTTTTGATCCAGTAATAAGTGTAAGCCTTGGGTGAAGGAGAGGCAGCTGATGGTCTTCTGCTTTTATTTTGAGACCTATTTTTTCTGCATTAAATTATACAGACAGAAAATTCTGGTCTTTTCAAAAATCTGGGGTTTTCTACTTATTATTTGAACTGTTTGTTTTACCCACCCTCTAAGATGCAAAGGTCTTAGATTTGTTTTATATAGATATTTTCTTAATAATTAAAAAATAAGGAATTAATTCAAGTCAAAATTTCCAGAAGCTTAATTTTTAATGAAAAATGTGCATTTCTAAGTAGCATAAAACAAGAGAGCTGCATCAAATGTGTTGAACTCCTGTAAATCTCCACTGATCTCAGGAGGAACAACAACTACTTAAGAATGAAACTTTGAAGTCACATTTCTACACACACTACTTTGAAAACACAATCTCTCATTTCAGTTTCTCACCATACAGCAAGGAGAGATTTCTTGATATGGAAACATGTATTCTTTCCTAAAGATTTACCCTGTTTTTTTAACTAAGTCAGAGCAAGATCAGCTCAATATGCTAAGATAATGTTAAGGTAATGCTAAGATAGTGTAAAGATAAACATAATATGCTGGAATCAAAATAGACACCTTATGAAGCACATTTGCAGACAGGCTAAAGGGAAGTCATATTCAGATAATACAGGAAGGAAATTTTCTGTCATTACTGTTTTCCCATGAATTTCACAAGTGGCTGACAGTAAATAAAAGCAGTTAACATTATCCTCTCCTTGCCTTGAAATGGAACAGCAGAAATGTGGCATTTGGTACTGTGACCTGTTTCAGATGTCTGTCACACTGTAATGTGTTGAGTTTCTGTACAAAAAACATAACAAGAAATCCAGTGTGGGAGCAGAGGTGACAGATTGCAAGAGCTCACCTTACAGCAGGTGCTGATCCAGGGATACAACCACTGTGTCAGGCTGAGAAGCACAGCCCCATTAACCCTGACATAATGAAGGAAGACAAACGCCTCTGTAGTAGATTATGAGTGGATGGAGTGTCCGTGCTTGTACCACTTTCCATTTGGATCACAGGTCCTTTGCAAGGCTGCATTGTGTTACAGGTGGGTAAACTGAGGGAATGGCTCTTCTCTCACCCATGATTGTTGCCTAATAGAGTATAGCTGAACACATCCATCCTTAACTCCAGTGTGGATTTTTTACTGGGTCATGTCACGGACTTCCAGTTAATTTATTCTGATGAAATGAGAGCTGAATGTGGACCGTGGTGTGTCAAGGGTACATGAATTCAGCCATTCAATCCTCATTGGTTTTGGGGTTTATGACTACAAATATCAAAAGTGATGATAGCCCTGGCCAGTGATGAACTGGGTGTTTCATAGGATCATGGAATGGCCTAGGTTGGAAGGGACCTAAATATCACCTAGTTTAAAACTCCCTGCTGTGGGCAGGGACACCTTCCACGAGACCAGGTTGCTCAAAGCCCCATCCAGACTGGCCTTGAATAGGCCCAGGGATGGGGCATCCACGACTTCTCTGGGCAACTTGTTTCAGTATCTCACCACCCTTCCAGTGGATGCTTTAATTGTTGCAGAAAACAGAGGCCTTGTTCTGCTAGTTTACATTAGGTGACATTCTATTCCTTAGGAAGACTTTGAGTATAAAGCTCTGACAAGCTTCATTGACCTCAGCTGACATTTAAGTAGTGCAAATTACCTAAAGCATATCAAAGATCCATTGAATCAGTGAAAGTATCTCTCACACAAATCAAGCTTAAGTTTCCCAGTAGCCACATCCATCATCATCCACAGCAGCCTCTACCTAACATAATCACAGGGTCACTATCTATGTGCCTGCTTCTCAAGTCATAATGGTAGCATATTCGTATAGTGTTTCTACTTTTTTTTTTTTCTTTTGGCCCTTTCTTGCAGCTGCTGGTTAGTAGCATTTTCCTCTCATTTTGTTCCATGCAACCTCTTTGCACTGAATCCCAGATGCATGTGAAATGGCCACAAAAGAACTATCTGGGTTAAATGAGTACTAAACAGGTTTAAAATTAGTGCTTATTGTTTGGAAGCAGATGCAAGCTTCAAACAAATGCAAAACATCGATGCAAATGCAAAAAGGAGAGCAATTTGAAAATCAGATTCTAAGTACTTGATTCTATAGGTTGTTTTTTCTAGTAGTAATACCCAGAACAGTTCTGTTAATGTAATGGAAGCTCATTGAATAACTACTCTACCAGCATTTGTGTCTGCAGAGTTCATGAATCAGCAAAATAACTCAGGTTCCCTGCTATTCTCATTTTAATGAACTGTTAACTCTACAAAGCTACTCTTTTAGAAGCTAGCAAACACTGCTACATGTCTCTATGTGTTACATTCTACAGAAATTATTACTAGCTTACAGTTATTGTCACTATTTGTTTTTCTTTACCTTTTGCACTATTTTTGAGGGCTACTTGTATTTAGAAGCAATCCTGAAGATCTACAGTGCTGAAGTTTAATGAGTTTTATCTGTCCATACTACATGCAAATTGATGGTGGCATAAGAGGGGAATGTCTGTGACAAATTTCTTCGACCACACCAGTGATAAAATTCCTGTCTTCTGAATTTTCATTCTTTATCCTGCTGTGCAACTTGAAGCAAAACCAAGGCGTCTGTTTGTGATAGCATTTGAGGTAATGCCATGGAGGGGGTTTGCTCTAGGTGTAAGCAAAACAACAAGTTTCAAGCATGGCACACGAATAACAATGACAAAATTATGGTTTCAGCTGACCAGGGCTGGTGGGGAGGCTGCTTACAGCCAGTCACAGAATGAGACTCACTCCCTAGGCAGTGTGGAAACGGCTGCTTGCCCCAGGAGCAGAAATACTCAGTTCCCCAAATTTGGTGTCCTGAAAATAATTTATAAATTTATTTGTCATATGTCATTTTCATACTGTTTCTTGAATTTAATTTGGTTTTGGTCTTGTGAAGCCTTGAACTGGCTCTAAGAGTTAATAAGTGATGAACTCTGGAAATACCAAGGTACGCAAGAGGCAGGAACCACCTACAGTATGACCCCCTAGAAATTCAAGTTCCCTCTGCAAAGAACAGATGAAATGTGTAAACTTCTCCATGCAACCTTCACTGCCAGTATTGTCCAGCTGTGACTCAGTGGATTTTCCTCTGTGTTGTATGCTTTCTCTATAAGGAGCAGTTACAAAACTACTTCGCACAGAAAAATAAACAATTTTCAGGTTACAACACACTGCCACTTGAATAGCTCACTGGGACACCTCAACAAACAAGTTGGGTTCTGCAGGACTGCTTGATCATCTATCCTGAAAGACTTTTTAAGGGTACATGTACCTTTTTAAGACCTCAGAAATTACTTAAAATTGTCACTAGGGTGAAGTGTAGTGTTGAGAGGGAAATTAACTTTCCATAACTTTCTATGAAGTGCACCAAAATTCTGACATTTTATGCCAATTAAAATAGCAGCAATTTTGGTGTACCCAACCACTGAAATCAGAACAGGGACAACAGATAGTTTCAGAAATAGTTCTGAACATACATTAGTTGTGATGGCTTTTTGGAAGGGTTTTTATTCAATGACAGCATTTGGGGAGAAATGGAGTAGAAAACCATGGAAATGAAATGGCCATTATTCCCCAAAGCATTGTTGCCAGCAACCTTTTGTGGCTTACAGTAAATAGTAGATGCTCACTGGGATTCTTTTCCATTGCAAGCCACATTCACTTCTTCACACTATCCAGGTCACTGCGTTCCCAAGTGCCTCTGATTTTACCTCTGTTTCCTACTTATTTGAGCTCATTCAAACTGTTTGGAAACTATTACATCTTGCACAATTTTAACTGGTTATCATTTTCTAAATATTACTTTTTTACATGCATCATCTTTTTCTGTATTGGTAAATACCAGAGGTGTGAACAGATGTGGAAGGCAGAGGATTTTCCTTTAAAATATGTGCTTGGGACATGAATAAAATAGATGTATTTGACAGGATGGCTTATGCTCATTTTAAAAGCACAGAGGCTGCTCTTACATGCCATAATAGCACTGCAGATTAGGGAGCTTTATCTTGGTCCCAGGAGCCACAAAGAGAATAAAAATTGCAAGTTAGCACTGACATTTGTGGTTTCAGGAATGAGGAAATGTCCTTTCCCCGCCAGCTGGAATTATTTTTGGGTACCTGACCTTAGTGGAGCTCTCTCAATGTGTTCCTAGAAACCACCTGATCCCAGTTTTCTTTTACATCCATGGTATTTTTTGAAAGAAACACCAAAAATACTTTGGCATCTCTCTCTCTATCACCACCTAACCCTTGAACTCTGCAGCAAGATTTATCTGCATGCCAGCAGGTTGCAGCTATGAATCCTCCTCACATATTTCTGCCTCCATCCCCAGCCCATGCTTCAGCCACTGGGCAGGCCAAAGGCTATCACACAAATACATGTTTCTCCAGACATTGAGTCACTACTGTCATTAAGATGAGGTAAAGGCAGATGCTGGTCTTAAACCTCTATCAAGAACTGTAGGACAGTCCTGGAGACACCCAGATTGTGACAGTGAGAATTAGTGCTGCTGTGACAACACTGAGAAGAGGTACAGACCAAAAGACAGTTTGGACTTTCTTGCAATCCACATAGTTGCACTGAAAGTATTTCTAGTACTCAGCTGCTGACTATTGGTCATAAATACCTGTTTTGTCTTATAAATAAGTTCTATTAACTTTATATGAAATTTGGGTTTCTTCAGATTTTATTATTTCTATAGAGATGTAAGGTTCTAGGAATCTATCCATGGATAGTTTATATGTGGGTGTTGTGAAACTCAGCACTATCCAACTAGAAGCCAGTAGAATGATTCATAAAGTATTTACCATCACAATACACACTACGAAACAAATTTTTATACTATAACTTAACCTCCTGTTTGCTGGAAAACAGAGCCCTTCTGCTGTGCCTGAAACCTTTAAATTTTGGCTTTGTGCTCACCACTTATTTCAAGGGGAAAAAGTGAAGGCACACTTTTTGCTAGATTCAAATCATTCCTGCTGAAAAGAAGGTAGACTACAATACTTTACAAGTTGCTTCAAAGGATGGTCGTAGGAGCCATCTACAAATCAATAATTCCTGAGAACTTATTAGAACATGCTGTTCACACATGTGAAAAAACTGAATTATTTCTGCTAGAGAAGAATAGCTTTGGGTCATGACTTCCAAAGCATACTGACATAGCTTTCTAGACTGTGTGACCTCTATCAAATCCAAGGTCCACAGAGATGTTCCTCCACATTCTGAGCACCCACAGGATGGATAAATGAATATACAGCAATATTGCAGTGAAGTATAATACAAACCCTCCCCTCTCATGAACATTTACTACATCAGTGAGACATATCCCACAAAATACCTCTTCAGCCTATACAAATGAGCCTCTACAAATATGATCGATATATTGTATGTATTATACATAGATAGAGAGAGGAAGAGAGAGGGACCTTCTACACCTTATTTCTGTGTGGATGAAAAAAAACTAATTCAAACAAAGGGACTTGGGAAAAAAGTAAAGGACTAGTTACTCCCTGAAAATATAGTGAGACTATTTTAAAAGGAAACTTGCATCCTAGTGATACAAAAAAAGTTCTGGTAGGAACAAAACCTACACCCATTCCTAGAGACAACAGAAAGCGAAGAAAAAGAATGGTTAATGAGCAAGCTCTTAATTCAGTGTTTTGCAGGTGTACAAATACATTTCCCATTATGACCTAAAGATTATGATTGTCAGATTTCTGTATATTCAGATGAGTGTGTTAATTAGGTAGCATTAACTATAAAGGAAAGAATTCTAAGAGAAGTAAATTAAAATAGTACCCATTCAGACATTATCATGAATAAATATGTAAAAAATAGAAAATTGGAACTGACTCTACTTGAATAACTGGAGAAGGTCACAGATGTGATTTTCTTCTTCCATTTTTAGCATTATGGAACATAAAAGCTGAAGTAAGAAATTAAAAAGTAAAAGAATAAGCAGCATCAAGACACCACCATTAGTCAAGACCTCTGGCATGTGCCGGGGACCTGTCCAGCCATGGTAAGAGCTGTGTGTCCTTGGAGTTACACAGCAGCTGCATGTCCTGTAACAAACTACATGTTAGGGGAAATCTGGCTTGGACCTTAAGTCTTCAGAGCATTACAAGACATCTGAGCAAGGAACATGGACTTCTGAGAAATACTTTCTCACATACACACAGACCTCTTAGAAGTCTCCAGCTTCCAGTGCTGAAGAAAGGAATAGGAAAAACAGAGCTTGCAACTGACATTTTCTTACCAAAATAACATAAGCAAGGTATCTGTGCTGTGGAGAAGTCCTCTTGTAAGAAACTAAAATATCAGATAACAGGATTTGGAAGGTGGCACAAGGGGAATAGAGTTATAGAAAATACAAAAGACAACCAGAGATATTCTAACAGAAGGGAAGGAAAACAATTGTCATGAAGGAAGTGGGTGGGCACTGGCAGAGGTGCCACAGAGCCTGTGGAATCTCCATCCTTGGAGATACTTACTACACTGCTAGACAAGCCCCAGAGCAACCAGTTCTAGCCACAAAGTTGAGCCTGCTGCTGACTTCGAGCTAAGCAGATGGCCTCCAGAAGTCACTGCCAACCTTATTACTGAATTACTGTTAGGATTATCTGAAATGCCAGGAGGAGGACTTTTTCACACATGTGAAATAAATCTCTCCCCCATGAAGTAAAAATAAAACAGCAATACTATATTTGTTTATACTTCTGAGGTTTTCAAAACACACAAGAAGCTCATATATCCATCGATCTATCATGTATCCATCAACAAGCAATATTTACCTCAGAAATATTGCAGTCTGAAGTAGAGACAAAGACAGGTGAGAAGTATTGGAAAAGAACTAGATTATGGCATAATATCCAAGCAGAGAAGATCACTCCAGATAATGAGACTATAGTATGACAGCATGGTTATTACTTGCGCTGTTCATCCATGTGGAAACAATGGGACACAAAACTCAATGACAGTATACTTATAATCTCTCACGGGTCTTAAAAAGTAAACACAGCTATCTGCTGTGTTTACTGGCTGAAATTATCTTTCTTAAGACCCAGATATACCACAAAGTGTTTGGGAAAACTGAAGAAACATTACAAAAGCAAAAAAATACAGTGTGAGTGTTGCATGGCTTAGTATGATCAACATTTAACATTGGGCTCAGCTGTTAAGGATTCACAAAACTAAAAATTAAACTGGAATTTGCCATATTTCTAAGTATGATAACATAACCATTTAAGTGAATAATCATACATTAAATGTCTTAATTTAGTTTTCTCCGGTTTCAGTCTCTCATCATTTCATGTGTGAACTCTCCAAAGGGGCTAATTTAATTGAAAGTATTGAAAGAGTATTTTGCTTGTTCATGTTGCAAACACAAGTTTATAGGGTGAAGGCTGGATCCAAAATACTGATGGTCAAAACTGTAGCAAATCTCAAAAGCATTACATTTATGTACACACACCAGAGAAGTCCCAAAGGTGCCTTCATCCCTGTTTCTATATATATCTGTGCAGGCAAATCAAAAGTAGCACAGAGCAGTTAGGCATCATGATTCTGTTTGAGCCCTCACAGGCTTTGCAAAAGAGAGGCCTATGTCACCCACAAGGCCCAAACCAAAATGAATTTAAAATTTAAAAAAAAAAAAAAAAAAAAAAAAAAAAAAAAAAAAAAAAAAAAAAAAAAAAAAAAAAAAAAAAAAA
>VZRH01007068.1:87518-130231 GCA_013397555.1 Urocynchramus pylzowi | reverse complement strand
AAAAAACACAAAAAACAAAGACAAAAACAAAAACAAACAAAAAAAACCCAACAAACAATCCAAAACACTAATCTGGCAGTGCCAGAAAACAAATGAATGTCACCTCTGTATGAAAAGACAAGATTATGTATCTTTCACAGATGCAGAAAAGTGATTGCCCTCTAAAATATAGGGTATTCTTGGAAATGGCATACCTCTCTCTCCATGTCTTTTTTACTAAACAGTTCAGTAATTTTGGAGTTAATAAGATTTTTTTAAGGAGAAACTATATAAACTATATACTCACTACCTTAGTAATTTAGGTATTGATACAGAAAGGAATGTGGAATCTATTTAATTTCTTAGTGAGATGAAGTTTTATATGTAAAGTGGAAATATCTCATCAGAAGATGCTGGGACACAATAACCCTGAACTCAGAGCCTGGATCATGCCATAGTTGGAGCTGGTTCAAGGTCCTTATCACTGAGTTTATTATTATTTGTAAGGGAGGCAAGGGATAGGAAAAGTTGGTTGTTGTAGACACTTGATTTCAGAAGAAGATTCACAACAGAGGCTTAGGGAGCCCTTCTTTGCAACATTGAGCCTTCATGAGAACAGCAGACTTTTCAATTTCTAACTTAGACAGCCTCTTTGTCAATAGATCTGCTTCAGCAGGAAGGTGCAGCCATGCCAGCCTCTGGCTAAAGACAGCTCACTGTACATGGAAGGACACCAAATGAAAGCAAATATGCTGAGGGAACAAAATCATATATTGCCAACAGCAGTGTCAGGGATGATTCTCCATTCTTCCACTGAATAGTTTTTTCTTGAAAATTTCTGATCAGATGAGGCCCTGCTGCAGGCCTGTGTGAGACCCTTGGCACCCTCACCCCAACTGCTGCAGGAGCCCGGGAGCCTTGGGACAGCGCTGGGCTGAAGGGCACCTGCTGGCCTCAGCCACCAACACTGACACACACTTGTCTTGTCACAGATTTAACACATACCTGTAGTGGAGAACACAGATGCTCTGCAAATAGAAATATTTTCTTCAAGCAGTGCTTCTCCTCATGTATGACAGTGAAAAGAAATACCAAAAGGATAATTCCAAAATGCTACCTACCTGCAGGTAAATCAGGAAGCCCAGCCTATCTCTATATCTGAACACTGGCAGACCGTGAAAGTGAATATTTTTACAGTTATGACATCACAGAATCACTAAAAAAAAACAAAACATGAAAAGAAATGGGGTTTGCCATGAAGGCAATGATGCCTAATGCATTTATCCAAATATCTTTGCCTTAAACATCTTAATAGAAGTGATGCTATTCTCAACCTAATGGTTCTGTGGTATGTAGTCAAACCAGTCTTGAAATCAAGATGTGTTTTAGGTCATCCAAGCAATATTAATCACACTAAGATCCTTGAATCACTAGATGTGCTATATTTGACTTCTATATTTGAAGCAAATACAAGAACACTGGAATGTATTAAAGGACCTAAATAGCCCATTTTCTCTACTTCAGTCACTACTCACAGGCTCTTCACTTATATATAGGAAACTAATGAAAACTGCAAAGCATGGGGGATTGCTATTTAAATAATCATACACTAGTGTTTGTACATATCATACCCTGATGCTGCAGTTTTGGACAGGATTGGACCATCTGCTTTGGTCAGAACATTAACTCATGCTGACCTAAAGCTAAACTCTACTTAGATTGAAAACTGAGATTACAATTTTTTTAAAAAAACAAATCTGTATTTGTTCAAATTTAATTCTACCTAATTTTATGTGGTATGGTAACAGTGAGCAGATGTAAAATCAGCAATGGTAACCACTTAAGTGTATTCTGGTTGATTAACAGAAGGAACAGATAATTAAGCCAAAGACGAATTAAAAAGAAAAAAATGAAGAAAAAAACAAGTTTACATGGCAGGTTTTAAGATTGCTATTCTATCAGAGACATGTCCTTTGGGGAAAGGAATTCAAACCAAATTGAAGACAATAGCACAATTCATAAGAAGTTAAAGACAGGACAGGATTAGGAAAGCTTAGAGTGAATTTCAGGAGTAGGTATGGAAAGACACAGACACCAAATAATGCATTATCTAAACATACCTGTGGAGCAGGATGGTTTTGAAAGAATCAGTGGTTCCACTGGGCCTTCTGGAAGAGAAAGGATCAGTAAATGGGAAAGAAGTCACCACATCTGTCAAAAGTTCTTTTTGCTTCAAGATTGTCAGGGAAAATATCTGTTCTCCTTATCATATAAAGAAGAAGCACTGTTAGAAATTAAAGCTTTGGAGTTAAAGAGCTTTTATAGCAAAATACTTTATTTAGTCTTGAACCACCAAAGAACTAAAATTTGATTCATGAGAACATTAGTGAGTTTAATTGCTGTCTCATCACCACTCTCAGGAAAAAGTAATCCAGACCTTAGACCCTTGCAGTTTTGATCCCCAAGGTGCACTCAGGACTCTGGGTGTCGTGCAAGGAAACTTGCTGGTCCTGAGCATGCTGAGGTCCTCAGTGGTATGGTGTGCTTTTTGTAAGTTGTTCTCTGACCATCCCCTACAGACCCCTTGCTGCTTCTTCTAAATATTACACCTTGCATGGGCCACTCCCAGACCAGGATTGTGGTTAGACTACTAAGGAATTGTCTCTGTTTTTCTGCTACATCACAGGGAGGCTCTATTTTTTTGCTGTTTGTTTGACTGACACTGAGACGAGCTTTCAGCCCTTAAGAGAGATGTCACGAGATTATTTTTCTGAGACAATAGCAGTTCAGAAAAGTATGTAGACTGAGGGACACCTACTCAGTACCAGACTCATCTGCTGAACTATCTCGTGGCTGATCATGGATTTTGGCCATGGAATCTGGCACATCCATTTTAGATTACTCTATGCAACTCCCTTATGCACCCTGTATTTCCAGTTCATATCATTCTAATATGAATTTAAATGGGGGAAAAGCTATTCTTACAGAATAAGCAAACCCTGTTTCTTGGTCTGCATCAGTTTAGATCAAGGAAGAGTTGGGCACAGTTTTGGTCCCTCACCATCAGTGGGAGAGGAAGGTGCTGAGTTACCACCTGCACTCTGGTGGAGTTACCTTCCTCTTGGTTTGTAAGAGGTGATGGTTGCAGATTCACTACTCTTCTGTCAGACAGAGGGAGGGAGCATTCAGTGTTTGTCCTTCTGAGGCTGGTCATTTGGGCAACTTTTCTAAGGACACCTTTCTAGCCCTGGTAGCAGAGTTTCTCTCTCAGTGTGAGTATTTCACCTCTCCATCTTCTTCATTAAATAAAGAGCCTGTGGTTGCTTCATCAGTGAACTGGACATAGCAGTTGTCTGCCCACAGTCTGAACTGTTTCCTTTGGCTGGAAATGTATGTAAAACTAATGTCCTATTTTTTTCCGCATGAAGTATGTTTTACCAGTTTAAGATACTGGAATACTTTCAGGAGTTGTGATGTCACTTCATAGTTCTCATTGTAGTGAAATTTCCAGTATTGAAATAAAATTAGTCACAGAGCAAGACTGTGAAGCAAATTGATACAGATGCATATCCATGTGTTACATGTGACTGTGTTACAGAAATAAATGTTAGTGAAGGTTCATATATGTAAAAAAAAAAAAAAAGAAATTCATTCTCCAGTCTGAAAAACTCGAGCATCCCACAAGAATGTTCAACAATGAAAGATGACAATGGTTTGGTTTGTTTCATCTACCTTTCCTCCACCCAAATTTGCACTTACATGCAGGAATAAGTTTCTTATGCTTTTATCACTGATGCTGCTTCTGTCTAGTCTCTGCTGATAGTTTAAAGCTTTTGTTAGTTATGGACATCCTTGTTTCCTTATTTCCTCACATCAACAGGCAGCATTATGAAGCACTGTACAAATTGCCATTGGGAACAAAACAAACCAGGCCTTGCTCTGATTCTGGTGAAAACCAGCTGCTAGGTTTTGATTTCTCAGTTGTCAGCTTTGGCAACTGTATTTGCCAAGACAGCTGGTTATTCGCTCCTTTCTCTGAACTTCTCATGGGCATTGGCTTCTAGGGTTCTTCTACCTAGTGACTAAGGAAGATCTTTACTTTTAGAAGTGTGGTTTTGAGTGGAAAACCAGCCTGCTGTTTCGGGGTGTACTGGTGAAATTGCCAGTGTGGGGACAAGACAGAGGAGGGAGCACAGCCTAAAAACTACACTCAACAAACTCAATTTGTTACAGAAAAAAGGTTGAACTTTCATTCTAGTAAGCCAGTAAATCAATAAATAATAAAAATTATATTTACAAGGTTATAAATGTTCAGAGTAAACAGTCCATTAAGAAGAATGGCAAAGTTTGCATTCCTCTCAGAACTATTGATTCAGTCTGGATGCCAGTAGATTCATGAAAATAGCACTGCAACATCCATGTTTTAGTAAGATTTTCTTTCTACCAAGAAGTGCTATCTTTCAAAACAAAATAAAAGTTTGACATTATGGAAGGCAATTGTCAGAAGCTGCTCCACATATTTTCAGCTTTATGTTATTAAATGATGTGATTTTTTTTCCAGTAATAAGATTTTGACACTTAAGTAACAGAAACAATATTGGAAAAGGCATAAAATTAAATCAGCTTGGAATAAAAATCATGGTCCTATTTAAAGGTACTGTCTTGCTCTCTAACAGGCACCCTGTGAGCAGTTTTGAGAATATTCATTTATACTTTAATTTTTATGCATATAACCCTTTCCTTATTATTGTTACTTGTGGAATAGCAGAATCCACTGATCATAAAACATGTCCTTTCATACAAGTCTGGGTTTTGTTTTTCAAAAAGACAGTTTTGTGTTCCAAAAGCTCATTAAAAATTTGGGGTATTTGTATGTGGAAAGAAAGCTCTGGAGGAGCCACTTTTCCTCCATCAATTAGACAAATGATTCACACACAGCCTTTTTCACTGTGGACTTAAAGCCAGGTAAAATGAATACAGCCACTGCATTCTGCCTGTATGAACATTGTCCAATTCCAAGTTCTTTGCTAATCCACACTAATAACATTCAAAAATATCACTGATAGGTTATAAACAGTAATTTCCAAAACCACAACATTTTTTTTCCATTTTTTTCCAGGGTGTGAATTTCAAGAGTTGATGGAATTTCCTTTTTTTCTTCTAACAAGCAGACATTCTTTTCAACCATTGCAGTCCTTCATGGAGACAAATTCTGAAGTGGCAGGATACATTATTTAGTTAATATTTTCCATGGGTTCTAGACCATCACTCCTTATATTTTGGACACAGTGGCATACTGTTTACCATCTAGATTGCATATAGATGCACAGGGAAGGTCTTCAAAGAATAAGAAGGTCTCTTTTTTTAATTTTGAAAAAAATTGAGATTGTCCATATGTAAGATGTGACTAACGCCAATTTTTAAACAACAAAATCCAGCCTGAGATCCCTTGAAACCAGACAACAACAAGAAGTTATTGTTATTATCCAATAGCAAACCAGAAGCAAGACATCTCCTGGTGTTTGCTGGAGTGGCAGACCCTGATGAAGGGGCCTGCCACATTCAATTAAATAAACTTACACAGTCACTGGAATATTTTGTAATGTCTCATGTACTCAAATGGTTTCCAGAAGCACACTACTCTCTGGTTTCTCTGCCTGGATGTTATGGTTTAATGCAAGCTGGCAGCTAAGCACAATGTACACACTCCCACTTTCCCCACCAAGTGAGGGAAAAAGGTAGAACCAATAATTTGAGACAAGAACAGTTTTATTATTATTATATGAAATAGAGAGAGAGAGGCATAAAACCCAAGAAAGACATGTGATGCGCAATACATTTCCTGATCACCCACCAACAGATGCCCAGCCTTCCCTGAGCAGGGAATTATTTGGGCCAATCCCCCTAGTTTATATACCAAGAATGACATTCTATACTACAAAATGCCCTTTTGGCCAGATCAGGTCAGCCTTCCTGGCAAAGATCCCTCATGGCTTTTTGTCCAGCTCCTCACTGGCAGAGCATGGAAAACTGAACAGTCCTTGACTTAGGGTAAACACTACTTAGCAGAAAACAAAACTATTCTCAAAATTATTCTCATACTAAATCTAAAACCCAACACTGTACCAGCTACTAAGAAAAAAGTTAACGCTATGTCAGCTGAAATTAGGACACTGGATCTAACTTCTCCTATGAATTGCATCAGTCTTAATTTATTCTTGGTACCTTTTCTGTGGTTTTGCATGTAGTGTTTTCTCCTGCTAGGAGGAGTATAAACCTGGTCAAGCATTACCAGTGTTCTTATGTGTTCCACATGGTTTGTATAAAAAGGCCATCTCTTGAAGACCTGTGCTTTTGTCTACAGTTGTCAGCATTATTCTTCCATATGTGGTTGAAAGAAAGCGAGCTGATTCAAGAATGTAGAGGATTGAATACAATATGGTCTTAGGCAGCAGAGAGAGTGTCCTGACAGCAGACTGGAAGGAACAAGATCACTTCTTTCTGCTGCAAGATAGATAGGTTTGTGCATGGACCATCTCACTGCCAATACACTGGAGGACATTCCAGTGGTATTTACTGGACTCTACCAAAATATTTTTTAACATTTGTCCAGAATCTCTTATTCTGCCTAACAACTGTGGTTTATGAGCCCTGAGTGTGTGAACCCAGTGGTTTTCCTTATCTGTGGATATTACTAATCCACAAGAAAAATTCCACTTACTCCATTGACTTCTGGAGATTCAGATGCAGAATATCAACATTATCCTAAGCAAAAGTCTTCCTATGTGACAGCAGCATCTTGAACATAACAAAAGGAGACATTCTCCCTCAGAGAGTTTTGCCTTTTGTAATTTACAATGCACATCTTCATTTCCGTCCTAAAAAGCTCCCTTTAGAAATTTACACTGACTGGCTTTGCAAAACAGAGCAGTTCATGCCTGACTGCATGGTAAAGGCACTGCTGAAGAGCAGGGCAAGCAGAACCTAGACATGGAGCTCTCTGGGATTTAGAAATTTCCACTGTCTAACAGAAAGTGTGGCAGATCTTCCTATTGGAAGAATATGGTAGATATCCTTCCCCTAAGAGTGCTGCTTGCAGTTTTCTCAACTTTTGGCTATTTTTTAAAGTATGCTGGTAGGGAAGTCCTCATGGGGATCACGGACATATAAACACTGTGTTCTGCTAATGGAACTTCAAGGATGTTGTTTTGCATCTTGCCTAAGAGGCCAAATACATCAATTTTATAATATACTCAACCTGTAAAAGCATTTGTCCTTAAAACTCCAGTCTCCTCACAAAGATGGGTCGCCTATTAATGGAATCAATTAGTAGAGTTCAACATAAGAGCAAATGAGAGCAAAGAAAGCCAAACAAAATCCTTTTTTGCTTTAGAATTTTTTTTATGAAACCCATTGGCTTTTGCCTTTCAGACCCATCCCCCTTTACTTGCTGATTGTTTCACTGCCATTATGTCTAAATTAATGATGTGTTTGGCAGTCAGACAACTGATCCAATTGGCTGCAATGTCACATCTGAAAATGCTCATCAGTTCTGCAGCCTACTCGTTTTTTACGACTGACATGAACACAACACAAGGAGTGCTTGCTCCCCCTCTCCCCACACACTCAGCACACAAACAGCAACATTTACATTAATTTGGTGAATATGCAGCCATGCTTATTGAGAGTGGGGAGTTTCATTGTAGAGGAGTGGAGAGTAGAGGACTCCAGCAACCTTTGCTGGAGGAAAAGCGGCCCTGCACCTCACTCTGGGAGACCAGCCTGGGGTTGCCCAATCCCTTCTAGAAGGCAGGGTGTATGTTTTAGAGGGAGAGCTCTCTTAAGTGGGCAAGCTAGCATAATTGTATTTCTAACTACTAGGCTGCAGCCAGAAGGGAGAAAAAACAAAGGTATGTCTCTGTGGCACTGGCTCAACAAAAGGATTTACATGTCTTGCAGTGCTAAAATGGACATTCATCTTTTCCACCATCCAGGTTATTAAAAACACTATCAGATAGTACAACAGCCAGGACAGACTTCTGTGAAAGCCCATATGATTTAGCCTTCCATTTTGACAGTGAAGCATCACTAGTTGTCTCAGTACACTTTTCAACCACATTTTCTATATGTCCATTAATTTCTTTGCCATTAATGTTTTTTCCCTTGCTTGTTTGTGTAAATATCATGTGAGACAGTGTCAGTTTTACTAAGATCTGGAAAAGATAACATCTGTTGTTTCTTCTCAGTGAGCTAGGTCTGTTACCCACTTTGAGAAATAAATTATATTTGTTTCATGTTGTTTGTTCTTGCCAAATCAATAGGGACCATTCCTCATCTCATTATTTCTCAGGTGCTTAGAAATAATTCATTTGATTGCTCATTTCTTTTAGAAATTGAAGATACTCAGGTGGTCTGTAATTTCTCAATAAAATTTCTTTTAAAGATAGAAACCATAGCTGTCCAGAGACAATTTCCTGGCAATTCATTCACCCTTCCAAAGTTCTCTGAACAGCCATATGATTCATCTGTCAGTTCTTTAAGTATCCTCAGAAGAAATTAATCAGGTTCAGCTGATTGAACATCTCTCATTTATGTTCCTTCTCTTTAAGAGGCTGAGATCCTGCTTACTCTTTTGCAACTGGAATTAATTGACTACTTGCCACTTCAAAACTGACCTCTTTAATGAAGGGCAATATAGAAAAACTTAGTTCAGTGTATTTTCCTAGAAGAAATCTCTAGTACTGATGTCATAGGCATTAGAGCTAAAACCATTCTCCTCTAGATGAAGTGGAAAAAATATTGGAAAATAATAAATAAACATTTTTCCTTTTTAATTCTTTATTCTTCATTCTGAGATTATTTTTTCCTTAAACTTTCAGTACAGCTAAACATTTGCAGCAGTATTTTCAAATATATTGAATTTTAATTAGTCTCACTATGTCACCCTGGCTTGTAGGTAAAGAATTTCTTTTCCCCAGCCAAGAAGAAGTTAGCAATTAAAGCACTCACAGTGGAATTCTTATCTATATATCAATAGAATGATGGCTGATAAATAATTTTAAGCACAGAACAGTGCAATCCTCTGAACCAGTAATTCCAAAGGTATTCAATAACACTACAAGGATGTAGCAGATTAAAGGCAATGAGTATCCTTCTCTGAAGCTACTATTAGTTTCTCTTAAATGTATAATTGATTGGTTCCTCCAATATACCAATTCCTTCTACATTGTTAGCAACAGCATCTGATCAAATATTCTTTGCTTCAGGACTGTAGCTGTACTAACCATGTCATGGCAGTCTGAACAGTTCTCTGACAACTGCTTCACAAAACAAGGAAAAAGCTGAGAATAGCGAATGAGACCACCCATGCTTCACACTCAAGTTTGAGAGCTCTGCAGCAACAAAGCTCACTTTCTTACTTTAAACCCTTCATTGCCACTCAGTTTTACTATGCAAATCAGGGCTTATAGAGGACAAGCAGAAACTAATATGAGAATTAAATGCATTAGTTCTAAGACAATTTTTACTACTTTATAAGTCTGCTCATTTAGAATGCATGTCAAATTACAATTGACCATGTGAACCAAAGGTAGTCTGAGTTATGTGTCTGAAAAGTTTTCTAATTGCAAAAAAAGTCTTCAAACTCCCAATTCACATAAAAGGTGTATGCTCTAAAGGCCTCTGGGAGAAATATTTTAGCCTTCTTTTAAAAATATACTTATTTTGCTAACTTCAGGATTTGTAAATATCTATATTTAATTTTTTTTATAACTAATCATGCTTTTCAAAATAAATGTATTTTGTAAACTTAGGGAACTTTCTTGAAGTATTCCTGGATAAGCAGCTCTGAGAACAGAACTGTCAAAGACCTGGCAGCTATTGAACAGTGTTACATGACAAGCACAACATCAGAAATGCCAATGTGGAAGAAAGTAGGAAGAGCAAGATGAAAATACAGAGTCCTTTGAAAACCAAAAGACAAACAGGAAAAGCAATGATTTACACTACCCCACCCAGTGTGCCATCGTGACAAATGAGGAACATGTCAGCTATGGAGGCAGTAACCTCTACCAGATGGTAATGAAGAGTAAGGGGGTCTTTCAAACACTCTGGTAAAATAAATTAAATACCTTCATATTTAATTTATTAAATACGTACCCATAGGAAGCGTATAATGAGGCAATGTAAGCATGGAGGATAAAATTCAAGTGTTAAAGTGCAAAATTAATTAATACCAATAAGGACATGCATTTGAAATCAGAGGGAGCTAAAAGAAAGTATAGGTTCACCATTTAATGGGGGAGGACAGCAAACAACAGGCATAAAGACAGCCAAATCTTCCCATTTTGCTTCAGTCTTCATGAAAAAGATTCACTGAGAGCAAATACTACTGCAATTCATTTAAAAGAGAACAGTATGAAGGCCAGAACAGAGAAGGGGTAGGTTCAGTACAATTTAGTTATTTCAAATGTTTTTAAGTTCATTTCTGATTAAATTCACCACTGAGAACCTAAAGAATCACCCAAAACAATCCCTGAGGCATTAGAACAACTTCAGGAGGGGAAGGAAAGAATTCAAAATACTGCAGAGAAGTCAGCATAGTATCTATAATTAAAAAGGAAGAATACAAGACCATAGCCTATTCAGTGTCCAGAAGCAACATTAGACAAAGAATCGAATAATCAGTGTATAAACAATCTTTAGGATAAGAAAGTGATTAAAACTGCTGACAAAGGTTTGTCAGGAGTAAATCACATCAAATCAGTCTACTCACCCCTTTCAGAAGGACAGTAATATCTGTGATACACCTATACATTGATATATTTTTTGAGTTTGTTTTGCATTATTCTTGCCATAAACAGATTGCAGAAATATAGGGTAAATAAAATCCCCATAAAATAGCTGAAAGTGCATTTAAACCAGAGAAGTTCCAAGTACATTATAAGTGTAGGTATAATTCAAGCAAGATTCTTCACTGAACTGTCCTAGATCCAGTTTGATTCAATGTGTTCATGAATTTCTCAGGTGATAAAATAGAGAATACATTTAAGGTGTTTGTGATGACATAACATTAAGCCCATAAGGGAAGACAGCATCAGAAAACTAACTGATCTTGATACATTGGATGTCAAACTTGAAATTCAATAAAGACAAATGCAGAGCACTACACCAAAAAGAAAAAGACAACAGATACACAATCACAAAATGGAAACCTGAAGAGGCAGCAATCCATCAGAAAGGGACATGCTGTTGCAGCAGTTTGCTGAGTGAATATGAGTAGAAGCTGTGACACTCCTGGAGAATAAAAAATAAGGCAAATCTAATTCTGGAGGAAACTCAGAGGAATGCCAGGATAAGAAACAACTCACTGATTCTGATCCACTGCCAGTCAGTCAGGCTTCCACTGCACCTCAATGCCCCATCTGCTCAGCACACTTCACACCAAAAACAATTGAAGGTGAAGCCAGCAGACAAAGACACAGGAATGAAGGACCAAGTTAAGGAAGAAACACAGCAATCCTTCAACATGCAAAAGCAGAGAGAGTTCTGTGAGGGGTAATCAGAGGAGGCTGGAGGCAGCTAATTGGCCTTTGGCTACTCCCAGTGCTGTGACAGTGTCCTAGAAAGCCAGGCTGCCAGCTGCTGTTGCTGCCACCAAGAAAAGGGTTTGGATGAGTAGACTTAAGGCTGTTTTGGGGAGGAAGAGGAGATCCCAGAAGCAAGAGTCACAATCTAGTATTGGGACAGGAGCAGCAATGTCAGTTTTCTATATCTTGCAAGCACAGTCTGAATTTAGCCTCTCTCCTTGAAAGCTGTCAACTTTCAGTACTGCCTACACTGTTGAGCTGTGCTAGAAGGCATGTACAGAGAGCATGGGAATCAGTTTGTGATGTCCACCAAGGGAAGAACAACAAGAATTTGATAACTTCACAGCAGAATGGCTTTAGCAGAGATATTAGCAGGAAAGTCTTGAAGAGAACCTCTAGAAATTATTGCTCAGAACATTACAAAACTTTATTTAGTACAAGGATGAAGAGCTGTTAGGGGGAAAAAACACATTAGCAAGCAGGTGTGTTTGTTGTCTCCATGTGAAGGAAGACGAAAAAGTGACCCTCAGAGGGGCATTTCCATCATCACACTTCTTCTGATTAACAACATTTCACTACATCTATGTTTTACCAGGAAAAATTGTGAAAGCAGAACATTGAACTCTGCACTGATGGTAACTTTCAGAGCCCCTCTTATAGCCCTGGGACAAATGACTGGTAAGATAAGCTCCAGCATAATTTTTAGCTACAATTATATGGTGTGTGACATCAGCCCATAGAAATTGTTTCTGGCTTCGCTCTCTGGCATCAATGAGCAAGTGCTAAGTCATACATCTGTTTGGGAATGCAATCACATTATTATCTCCTGACAGAGAACATAATCAACTAATTTCAGCCCTGGTATAAATGGATAACCATTTATTATAAATGGATAACCATTCTCAGTTACCCTCTGAAGAAGCCTCCTTGTCTCTATTACTGCTGTATAGGTAAATTAAACTCCTTAATTTATGTGCTCCAAATTAGTTAAAATAATTTAAAGTAGATGGAGTTAACCGCTTGGAAGTTATTTCTCAATAACTAAGCTAATCATTCCTAGGGCTCTTTATAATCAATGCTGGATTGTTTCTCAGTGAATATGCACATCACCTTGCTATTACTTCAGGGGAGTAATGCTGAGTTAAACCAGCTGAGGATTTGGCCCACAATATCTCAAGGGTACTTACTTTTAATTTAGTAATAATTACACTCTCTGCTAATATACTAGAAGGTCTTTGGCCTTCGAGTTAATGAAATAATACCCAAATGACCCCCAGAATCCATTTCTTTAGCAAAGAGGAAAATTATTATTTCATAAACAGGAAATAACCTCAATTTCTTATAATAAACTTCACTTTGCATATAAAAAGAAAAAGAAAAAAAGAAAGATAGATGAGAAGAACAAATAAGAAGATAAATTTTAATATGATTTTCTGTGGTTCTTATCTCTCTATTTTTTTATAACTCAAATCAAAAGTGTAAACCATGGATGCACACACACATGTGCACACAAATATATTAAATTAATTTCTATTTCACCACCTACTAAAGGTCTTACAGAATTATGACAAATGTTACAAAGAGATGAGAAGCCATATGTTCTGCCACACCCAGGAAGAATTATATCTCATACTAGATTAACAATAACCTGTGAATGTTTGTCTTCCATCCTCACAATGAACTAGTAAGGAGATTGAACATGTGGTCTCAGACTAACAACCTAAAGAGGTGAAGGCAGGTCTTCTAAATTTCTCAAAGAAAATTTCTTAAATCTCCATCTCCTATGCACCATTTTTTTTTCTCATCTTTTTTTAACCCTCTCACATTGAGCTAATTTCACTGTCACACAATTATATTATCTTACAGTTTCACAGAGAGAGGATCAGATCCTGCCAAAACCAAAGGATTCTACTGGAGTCTTTCTCCTTACACATTCTATATGAAAAGACAGTTGCAGAGGATAGATTTTTAACATTTTAGTCAAATAAAATAATTGTTCCATACAGTAAGTTGTATCTCCCACAGCAGGGAGCTGGAACTAGATGAGCTTCAAGGTCCCATTCCAACCCAAGCTGTTCTATGATTCCATGATCCCTATGACAATTATTTCTGGTTTGTAGCTGTTCATACCTGAGCAGTTTACTATAGGTTTTTGTGGTACAGCTGTAGGAGCAGAATTTTGGTCAAAGCTTTACATAAATGGTCCTTCCCTGTTCTATATGAAAATGTTTACCACTCTTCCTAAGTATAATTTTGTGAAGAATGTAATAAAATTTGGAATTTGAAAATACAACAAACCATATTGATTTCTATAGTTAGACCATCAAACAGAGTAACACTGCATTGCAAATTACAGTTGCACTCTGACAAGGCATGTACTCATTGAATAGGTCCCATATTTAAGGTCCCTTCCAACCTAAGCCTTTCTATGATTTTAAGTTTAAAATATCCTGGAGGCATTTTTTAAGTGATAGAGAATTCCTAGAATTAAGTCAAAACAATTTTGCATATTGTAAAAATGGTTTGATAATGATTAGCAGGTGAGCTCTGAGGAAAATTTTTGGCTTAAAAGTAGATTAAAATAAAGCCCTGTTAAAGCTGCAAGCGCACAACACATAGTGTTTGAAAATCAGCTGATAGCCTGAAAATACACTGTACTAAATTTTTTTTAAAAGTAATCTGTGTCCCTCTTTAATCTTTTTTGTATGCTCTGACTAAAGCCCAAATAACAACAGGATTATATAAATGCTGTATTTAGTCCTTGTTAAATGCTGCAGTAACACAAACAATGTTAAGACTGTGAAAAAGGTTTTGCTGAAGTTTGTGCTGATTTAGTAAAATAAATATTGAGGAAACCATAAAACATGCTCCTTTTGATCATCTCTTTATAAAATTTACCATCATGTTTTTAGATCCAGAGCTGATATCATAAAACCTTCCCAGTTGGCTTGCATTGAAGGTTTTGCAGCCTTGCATAACCTGCTGATGGGATGTATTGGGAAAGGAAGGGAGTCAGTGCCAAATCTGATTTCTTGACAAGCATATTGTCCCAGAAGCATCAGTTATACATTCAGTGGAGACTTCTCCAGGGTGAAATAAGGTCCTTTATCCAGATGCTCAAAGAATATGGTGGTGTTACAACTCTGTGAACTCTTCTTAACTGAGAGCACACATTTTAAAGGTACAGAGTTACACTGGGTCATTTTATTGCTGTGTGCTGCTTTTCTTCTGGGACAGTGACCTTGGTGTTATTTCCTACCCAGTGCCTGAGTAAACACTGCACCATTTCTCCCTCCCCCCCTCCCTCCATTCCACTTTGCTCTGGGTACTGAGGGCACTTACCTGAAGGGTCCCTGAGGAGAGACAGAAGCCTTTCGGGCTGTGGCAGTATCTGCCATGAGGCTTTGAGTTTTACAGAAGAATCTGTCTCTACTGTAAAAGTTACCTGAGCTCTTTACAGACAGACAGTCCAGGATGGCTTGTCTTGACTTTTCTTGACTTTCTCCAGGGGTGCNACTGCAATTTGGATTCTGATTTGCAAACTACACAACTGAATTTTAAGTATTGCCACTAGCTTATCCTGTGAATTGGTTTCTTCAGAAAATCAAAATTTTCTGCAAATCACAGGAACACCTGAACTTCTGTGGAAAAGCAGATAAGACTTTATAATAGAAAATATTAACTACAGGGCTTGCCAGAATTCCCTTCTTCCTACCTTATAAATCAAACTTCCCAATCTAGTTAAAGCCAAATTCTTTCCTTGTGCTGGACTTCAGAGGTAGCTTACAGAACATTGCAGAAGTTACAGAATGAAATTGGTGTGAATGACAAGGGAGTTGGCCATTCAAGTATGTATTTCAAACCTTACACTCTCAATATGGAAGAATCTATAAAATGTTGTGAAACTACCGTTGCCATTGCTGCTGAACACAGAAGTCAGTTTTTGATGAAACTAAGTTTCCCATAGAAACAATGCAGAGGATGCAAAGGATGCAAGTATTTCACCTTATTTTAAAAGCTCTGTATAATTTTAGAGTATGTGACATTTACAATTCTCCTATTTCAAGCAAGTGAAGCTCCACTCTGAGTTAGTCTCATTGAGCAACAGTGAAGTGGAAATTGTAGTTAGTTACAATTAATTTCTAATAGCTTTGTATTGTCTTCAAGGCATATTTGAAATAATATATATGAGGTTGGAGCAGCTGCTAAACTTGCATTTATGTATTACAAATTTGAAGGAAATAATTAATTTTAACATTGTTACAGTCTCTGTATCAGTGTCTCAAAATAACTGGCTGTGATTAATAGACCATGATAAGAATTTTGATCAATGATATAATGTTTCTTTGTTAAAAAAGGAAGGATTTATTGCACATTACAATTTTTTTGAACTGTGTAGATTCCAATCTTGTCTGAAAATGCAATCTTCATCCACTCAGTGACACAAGAAGTTGGTTTCCTCTACTCAAACATTGAGAAACTGTGCCTCCATTCCCTTTCCTCCTGTCATTATTTCATTTAATTTCATATGGTTTTAATGAGTGATTTTTTTCAACAGTTTTTGCGTGCTTCAGATAGCAATATTTCATTCTGGAATAAAAGCTAATGATCCATAAATACTTAATGCCATATTTTTATGGCCAGTAAATTAGTCTTAAATGAGTTCAGTAAGTTCTCTGACGCATGTCATTAATTGCTAATGGTGTTTTAACTAGATAATTGTTGTAAAAGGTTGTTTATCATCACCATTGGTGGGTGACTGTTCCTCGCAATCTGTCCCTCCTGGTACTGCTGAACTTTCTCTGTCTACCATTGTGTACAGCAAAGAGATCAGGGGACTGTGCAGCATAATTTAAATATTGAATTCAAACACATCTAGTGGACAATGAACCTACAGATCATCAGACTTAGTGAGATCAGATTACTTTTTGGTTTTTGAACAGAAACACATGTATATTGTATCATAGTGCTCCTTACACATGGCATAAATGAGTTATAGACCAATCCTGACCAAGCAGTAAAAATGCCTGAGCTTAGATCCAAGCTGATTCAGGCATTAAATTACCTAAAGATTATGCTATGCAATGACTTGGTGACATGAGCAGCAAGCAAAGCTTGGACAGTCATTAGTGGTTTCTCCTTAGGATAAAGAGGTAGCATTACCTTAATGACATGTAGTAATTAGAGGGAAAGTTCACCAAGTGCTAAGCAAAGTGAACTTTTCAATACACAAGAGCAAGTTGCCAGTAAATTGAATTGAACTGAAAAGTAAAAGAATTGAATCATCTCTTTGCACCTAAATCCTTGACCAGTATTAGGCCTTCTCTGTCTGTCATCACCATGTTAATTATCAAGCAAACAGATATCTTTGGTAAGGTCAGATCTAGCCACAAAGAAGGGAAATACAAAGTCTTGTTTAAGTAAATGAAAGAGGCCCTAAGTATCCAGAGGCAAGGCCTTTGCTTGCTATTCCAAATTGTTGGGTTATCCTCATTCCTAAAAACACACATGAACTTTAGTCCTTGCTCTCACAAGTGGGTTTTCTTAGGGTATTGCTACAAATATTGCACTTTGGTGTCTTTGGATCCTCTTTTCACATTTTCTCTCTGATTCTTTGGCCTCCCCACTATCTTTCTCTGACACACAGCTCCCTCCTCAGAGGAGTCCTGTCCCATTACACTTCCTTTCCAGTGGTGGCCAGCTGCATATTTTGACTTGGAGCTGGTTAGTGAATGGATTGTTCATTTGACCCAGTTTGTTTGTTCTCCAGTCCATGCAACTTTCATACAGGTTCAGCCTAAAAGAGAGGTAGCTGACCTCAGTTTTAGAACAGAATCTTTGGGTTAGTGTTTGCTCAATCCTAGGAGAGCAATGTGTGAGAATCATCTGATTCTGGGTCATATCTGCTGTCCTTTCCCCTCCTCTTTTGCCTGACATAGAGCCCCATGGTCAGTATGGCCAGAGACTGGGGTTTGACTGTGTAACTAGGGGCTAGTGGAAGTGTATTACATGCCAGCTCTAAATCCTCCCAGGAATGACTAGATGTTTCTTAAGGGAGGGTGCCTATCACTGCCAACAGTTCTGTCTAATCCCTGCTGGAGGTCATAAGGGTTTGGAGAGTTTTGTTTGCCTTGCCCCTGTGTGTAACTAACCTGTGTAAGCTGTGTAGGCACCACACAGAATGAATAAATGCAAATTATAGTGACTTGCTTGATGTGCCATGGTATGATGGGACTGGAGTGCTGTATTCTGCCAAGAAAATCAGGTACAAAGGCATATGTTGTGCTCATGCTATATATCACAATATTTCACCCATCTCATTGGCTGCTGTATTCCCCAATTTCTTTATGCTCTTTAACTAGTAACATGTTGTAACCAGCCTTACATGACTGAAAAATCCTGCCAGGCACTGCCTCTTCTAAGGAGTTAGTAAAGCTTGTCAGGTTGCTCATGAAGAGAAGACAAACTTTTCTCCCCCAGAATGTCAGCCTCCTCAAGGCAGGCAGGATGCACCATCCCCACCCAGCAAAACAGCACAGATGACAGTCGGGCTCACTGTGCTGGGATCACCTAGAAACACCATGCCCTCCAACCACTGTGACCACATCTCCCAGCAATGCTCTTTCAGAATCATCCCTTGCCTGCCACCACATTTAGAAAGCTTCTGCTCTATTCCCATGTTCTTCACCTCCATTGTAAGAACAGGCAGGTACAAGTTTCAAGGTGCTGTGATCAGAAGTTGATGCTTTTACCAGCTCACTCAGTGCTTGTCCTATTTTTCCCCTCGAAAATATGTCCAAAAACCAGGAAGAATCACTCTTATTCTTTAAAATGTGGAGCCAAAAGATGCTTTCATTGCCCTTACAAGGTGACAAACAGTAGTGGTTAGAGAATGCATTTCAAAATGTGGCAAAAGCCAATCCAGAAAAAGGACACACCATGGGAATACAAGTATCTCTGGAGTGAATGTAGGAAGTGGGAGGAATTCTCTCTAGTTTCCCAGTTGAAGCAGCTCCTTTGTATAAGTAATATTAAAAGATTAACTGAGAAGGCGTGTAGGAGTGAACAAGGACTATTACAGGAGACAGAAAACTTGATTGCCAGTCCCTGATCTTGCATGTTCTTACACAGTCTCATATTTTTTCCTACACCCAGCATTGGATAAGAGGCTCAAGCAAACCTTGGGACCTTGGGATTTAGTCTGTTCAAGAGCAAGCTGCACCCATGGGCTCAGAAAGCCATGCTCAGTCCAATTCCTTATGTTCTGCCAAGAAGGCATTCCACACAGAAAAGCACCCTCAGCAAACTGGATGGGAGAGGCAGGGAAGCAAAGCAGCTTTTCACTGAGGTAAAATGGATTTGGGTAGAAAAGGGAATTGGCCAGTGTCCCATATCATAGGTCAACCTTCAAGCCACCCAGTTGTTGTACAAAACTGAGAAGCACCACCTCCTTCTTTAGGGATTGTAAGGTTTTGGGGGCCAACATCAGCCCTGACATTGCCTGCCAGACCAAAACATCTGCTGCAGATGAGAGAAAACGCACATATTTAAGGAGCCACTAGGGCTTATGAATAAGAGAGGTGATAAACTACTTTTGAAAATGCATAATTAAACTTCTGAAAACAAAAATTCTCTGAAACTCTGAGCCTGAAAAGCAAGTGAAGCTCCATTTTTAAGGAGCTGAATTGGCAACAATTTCATTTAATTTTATAGTAAATGTTAGAAACTGTCAAGTAATGTTTCTGTCTGTACTGAAAGTGCCACTGTACATAAAAATCACTTACCTGAGTTGCATTATGAAATGTTTTGAAGAATTTCAAGGGTTCTTCAGCTTACTGAAGTGAACTCATTGCAAAAATTGAGTTAAACTCCTTTGGGGTGAGCTCCTTTGGATAGCTGGGGTGTTATTTGTAAAATCTATTATTTCACTGTGCATAAATCTCTAGAAATAAGTCAGCCATTATTTCAGCCCAGGACTCTAGTTTCTACTCCTGCTTTTGCTCCTCTCACAAGAGCTTACCATAATCCTCTTATTAACTATGTGTTCTGTTTACAATACTTTGGGCAATATCAACCCTAAGCCACTTTTTTTTTTTTCAGTTGTTTAATGAAGATTAGATTAATTTCATTAGCATTCAAAGAGTGCTCTTTTCTGGTGTTCAGTTGTAGTTCTGCTGGGATTTTTTAAAAAGCCTAAGGGAGGTGGTCATCCAAACACCATTGAATTTCCATGAGAACAGGTTACATAGCAGCGGCCGCTGAAGAATCCTGGCTTTAATCATATTGCATTACTCAGGTTAGCTCCTGAAATACATTTTGCACACCTGCACACTTGCTTGGTGCTGAGTCATACTACCAAAAGAGAAGAATTTGAAAAATAAAAAGAGGCATGATTAAAAAACAGGGGGAAAAATGTCAAGCTTCATATGGTGTCCTGTATGGGCTGAGGGTGACATGTTATGTTAGCAAAAAGGGATTTGGGCAGGGCAGTACCTGCCTACTTAGTGCTGCTCTAAAATCTCAAAAGCAGTTTTTCACCTTTTATCTCGTACCTTTTCTTCTCTTTATCCCTCTCTAAACCTTCATACTGAACCAGATCCTTAGGATTCAGCCAGTAGGAAAGTTCACCTCTCCAAGGATTTCTCAGCTATGAAAATGTTTTGTTTGCATCCACTAACTGTTTAAAACTGGCAGAAATCTCTTTAGATGGAGGACTATAATAATTTCTGTCCCCTACAGAGCTTGCAGAGACCTCAGCATCAAAGAAGCCAGACTCAGAGAACACATTAAATAGCGTGTCTAGCAAAAAAGTGCACCCGACACAGATCTTGGGCTAAATACCTGGCAAGATGTTTCCCAGCCCTCTGATTCCACAATTTTTTGGGAAGGACTGGTTCTCATATGAAGGATGTGAATGAATACAAACTTCTCAGAAACACTGACTTTAAACGATTCTTAGCCCCACTGGCTATTGCTCCTCTTTTGACAGGTGATTATTAACACTGCTCTTGACCTCCTCTCTTCCCTGTGGAGACTCAGTTCAGGAAGTCACTGATGTTTCCCCATGCTGAGAAGGTGGGAGGAGCTGCACTTTCCCAAAGCACTGTTGGCAGGGAGGACAGAGAAAGACCTAGAGTGCTCTGACTTCTTTTAATCATTGAATACAAATGACCTGAAAATGACCCTAAGGGTAATCCACCTCCAAAATAAAAAGAAAATAAAAAATGAGGCAAGCAGGGAGAAGGGAGAATTATGAAGACATCCCTTTGATAAACTGTGCCCCTTTACAAAGGCTGGAGGGCAGAATTTGAAGATACAAGTGGTGATGGTAAAGGTGGCAGCTTTCCAATATCAATGTTGTCAGTTTATCCTGAAAAGTTAACCTTTTTAAACCAGCACCGAATCTTTCTTTTTCTGTATAACAGCATTTTGCCTTTTTGTGGAAACCCTATTCTCTAATAGGCTTTCTTGCGGCCATTTATTACACATCGGGCACTGGGTTTGGTTTCTAATAGTTCCTTTTCATCTAGCTGCCTACTGCTGACTGTGGAAAGTGTAGGTTTGGCTCCACTGATGGCTCTCTGTAATGGCTGTGATTACACCCTCTGCATCTTCTTCACAGTGCCAGCCTTTCAATTGAAAGCACATTATGCCTGGATAAAACTCAAAGAGCAGCTTAATATCAGGGTTCTCTGGAGCTATAATAACTGGTTCAAGATTGAACAGATAAAACCACATCAATATTTCTGTATGGTCCATGACGTAAAACACAACAAGCCTGCATATGTCTATCCATGAGTTAAAGCTGTATTTCGCCATCACTCTGGGGGAAGAGAGGTGAAAATAAACCAATGTCATCAGAAGGTCCAGAGAGCAGTGTGTAAACAGCATCCTATCACCTGCTGCATGCATCAGCAGCATGGTCTCTTCATGTCAGACCCAGCAGATCACTTTGCAAGTCACCATTCATAGGCAGGTATCCCTTTAAACTTGAGGAAATGTGTTTCTGCAAAATATTTCAATATCACTGAACTCAGATATTTCCAGGGAATCTACTAAAATGTTGCTATAAGTACAAACAGAATGATGCTTTCAAAGCGGGGGGAAGGAGGGGGAAAACCTGGGAAGAGGCTGGGTATCAAACGGAATTGTTTGCGCATTTTTAAACTACAAAAATTTATTATTCAGTTTTGTGTTCCTGGAAACTTAAGGAAGCAGGTCCAGAACCCAAAATAGAAAAGAAAATAAAAAGGGAGCCCTTCAGTCACTATTGGTTCTTTAGAGTTTACATTTTGAATTTTTTGTGTGCACAGGTAAAGATTTAAAACCAAATTTTTTAACAGAAGTTCAGTTCTGCTGAATTTCACTGATTTTCCAAACTGGGAAGCAGCTGTAAAAAAAACCACCAAATTTCTCAAGCATCAAACTTTGCTTCAGCAGCAGAATAGGTCAATAAATACACTTACCCCAGAACTCAATTAGTTTAGACAGGCTGCAGTGTTGTTTGTGTGAAAAGCTACGAAAATGCTGCTTTCAGTGTTCATGAAGTGTTGGACTGTGGGCCCTTTTTGTCACAGCATGCTATCCACAGGACCAGACTGATACAGGGTGTGCCCCTTCAGCAGGCAGTGTGGCTGAGGAGGAGTGGGCCTCTGTGGAGTAATTAGTCTTGAGGACCTGATGTTCTCTAGGTGCACACTTCAGATTTTTGGGGTGCACACTTCAGGATATCTGTCCTCTGCCTGTTTGTGATTAGAGACCTCTAGGTGTACATCTGGAGCAGATTTTTCAGTTTAGTTTCATTTGAAAGGAAACCAATTCATTTACTCTGAGACTGCTTCATGATGCAAAACAAAGTGGAAGTGGAGGCAACTGGGAGATTTACTTCAGTAACACACTATTGCTCTGAATTCAAGTGGGAATGTAGTGTACCCTCAGCCTCCAAGAAGAATTTACTATCTGAATGGCTCAATGTTGTGAAATGCTGAAGTGGTATGTAGGACTGGACTTCATTTAAATATCCAGTTTATAGGTTCATTAAAATATCTCTGTTCTTAGCTTTCCACTGTAGAACAACTCATTAAAATGTATTCTTCAAGATACCAAGTGTGTTTTACAGTGTGGACCAAATCCTGACATTTATGCACTAAAGCTGCATGAGCCATATAGGTGCCTTTCAAGACACTGTCTATTTTATATGACAAAGTTTCCACTGGTCTCCAAACCATGAATCTTCCCATTTCAATACAAAGTTTAACTCCACTCATATCTTTACAAGGTGTGGTGTTACATTTTAAAATGTAACACCACCACAAGGCTCTACCTGCACTGAAATAACTGCTGGTGTGTGGAACCACAGAGGGGCACCATGATTGTTCAGCAGAGCCAAAGTCATCCACTTGTTTTTCCATCTCCCACCAGCAAAGACCTGGATCTGACAACAGCTAGAGAAACCATACAAGTCCTGTTCCTCCCAGGCTGCTCTGTTCCCTGGAGTTTGCTATCTTACTGAGGCAGGCACTTAGTGAAACTGCCATCAGAGAGATCAGGAGTGACAGGTGCAAATTTCCAAGGATCCCTAAAAATCTGATGTCACTTTTAAGCAAAACTGGCTTAGAAAGTTTTTTACTTTTTTTAAAGGGGCTCTGGCAATCTTACTGGAGCTGACATGAATTACCCAGCTGAAGCCTGAGATTTAGAGTGTAAGTGAAAGTGCTCCCACAAAAAACACACTGGTGTTATGTGTCTAGTTCCCAGAACTCTGATGCCTCCCTTTGCGTCCACCATCAGCAATGCAATCATTCAAATAAGCTGAAATCAATCATATAATGAGCCCCACCATATGATACTTATCTTTGAGGGGAATGAATAAATCATTGTGCCTTTGACAGGGTATTTATGCCATGAATTGACCTAGGAAGTGGAATGGCAACACTTTGATAGTCATGGCTGTGATAGCGACAATTTAGGAAAGAATACATCTTTGTACTTCGACCAGTTCGAGTCCTGGCACCTGTTGAAACTGAAACTGTGGAGAGGAAAAATCTTGCTGCTAATAGAGATGTTGGAAACAAAATGGTGGGCTGTCAGAGGAAAATGTAGAAAAGGCTTGATGTATAACCCCCCTGCCAGGAGGAAACCTACCTGGGAGCAACAGGAAACTGATAAGCTTCTTTCTCTTCCGTGACAGAGCAAAACTTGCAGGTCTGAACCGGGGGCAATCGCTGGGATTCACCTTTCAGCCAAGCCATGCTTTGCAGCAAGGAGTGCTCCCAAATTGATCACATTCCTCCTTTGGACGTCTCTCCAATTCTCACTGCTCTCTGTCCATACTCAGCAGGCTTCTCATTTATAATTAATATTTTCATAAATAATGCAGCCAGAAAACATAGATTTGCAGTAAATAGCCAAGTCTGTCTTCTCGAGCTAGTATCATGTAGTCTCTACTTACACACGACTGTTATGAAGGGTTAGAATCAAGCTTTATTTGCTGAGAATGAACTAAAACTGAATGTAAAGGTGGCTCCCTTTAGCCTGGATTTGGTATTTTTGTATCTACCACCTGCAAGCTTTGTGTCCTGAACAATATGATACTGAAGACATCAAAAGCTGAGTGACATCAGCCAGTCAATCTTTATTCTTGTTGTAGTGATTTTTAGTTCTAAACCCTTTATTTTTAAGACAGTACTGTAGGTGTGAACAAACCATTGTATTGAATTTTCAGGGGTTCTGGAAACTGTAGTCAGTATTTGTAAGGCACAGTCACTAGTTTTAAGAAAACCTATTACAAACAAGTTTATATCATAATTACTAGAATATATGTGCAAAATATTATGTATTATTTATATAAATAGAATTAAAATATTGTGTATTATCAAATTATAAAGCTGAGGCATAGAATTAGATATTAACATAGGGCATCTATGTTCTAGCACGGGATTCAAAGATGCCTTCAGAGCCATCAAATGAAATTCCTTCTTCTCATAGTTGGTTGCATTGCAGATGTTATTGTATGAACAGATCGCTGTCTCTATCTGCAAAGTGGCTGGGATTTTTTGCCCAGACAGCCTTTTGGAAGATTGTTCCCAAGTCCTACAGGTCTGGTGTTTCCAACTGTTTTCTAATGTCTAGCCTAAGTGTATTCCTAGCTAGTTTACTGCCTTTTATTCTTATGTCAATATTGTTCTTTAGTTAAATACTTTCCCTCTTCTCTGCTGTTTATTCTCTTGACATATCTGTAGAGCACAATAAATTCCCTCTCTCGACCTTTGTTTTCTTTGGCTAAACAAACAAAGCTCTTTTTTTCCTCTTGCAAAGTAGGCTGTCCTTTCCTGATTACTGTAGAAAACCTGTGTATCTGCTAAGACTTGAACTCAGGTCATTTAACATAGGTTCTTTATCACAGAAGCATCTTGTTCTATTACATTCATAATTTCCATCTCTACTAGAAACTTATAACCTTACAGGTGGACTCATATTTGGTTTGGTTTTTTGGTGTTTTTTTTTTGTTGCATCATAAAGGTGACTTAAAGGCTTTCCATATACCCTCCCTTCTATGCAAGGCTCCCTTGTAACTTAATAGACATCATCTCTGCTTCTAACAGGTCTGGCTCCTGGCTATGTAGCTAAGAAAATCTGGTTATTTGTATGCATTGTTCACATGGTCTTGCAGTGTTCCAGTTAGACTTCATCCTGTCTCTAGGAATCAATCTGATTTATGCTGTAACCTACTATGCAAGCTTTCTCCCTGACATTGGTTTTCTGTCAAAAAATATGGTAACTTGCTCCCACTTCTTGTGATTGTCCATCAAAGAAAATACTGAACACATTACTGTTAGCCCTATCCTGAAGAATTCTGCCCATAATTTCTCTTCAGCCTCATAGTTCTGAGTGGGTGAGGGCCAAAACATTTTATTGGGTAGAAAATCTAGTATGCTAGGCACTGTCTCCCTCTGAATTTTGTCTCCTTTTCCATTATTTACAAGTCTTTCTTGAAAGACTTTCCCAAAAGCTGTAATGACAGTTGAAGTTATGCTTCAAAGAGCATCTGCATGGTCTTCTCTTGGGCCATCCCTCAAGAAAACTTTACCATGTCCACTGGTCTTCTGCAAGTGCCTTAGGACAACATCCCCTCAGGTCTCATTGCTCCTTGATTTGAGGCCAGTGCCAGTGTTTAGCTTTCTAACTGCTTGAATCAATATTTTTGATGTTCAGAACCCTACCTAAGCAGCTGATAAATGCACAGAGAGGCACTGTGGCTAACCTGCTGGTAGCAGCTCACACCTTCAGTCATGTGACTTTCCTCCTGGTCAAACTGGATGCTCATCTTGTGTTGACAAACGAATCAGGGGGACCCTTTGAGTTCCTGGACTGAACTGGTTGTCCAGGTGAATGCATTCCATTTGTATCCCTTTGCAGACCTCTCAGATTCTTGCCAGTGTTGTGAACTTCTGATTTTGGAACAGTGCTGACTTTAGCTCCTTTCTAATATGATTCATAATCTAGGATAATAGACCTTTAGGAAATGTAGGACATTCCTTCAGGTTTGTTGTAATCTTTCTTTTTTTTCTTTTCTTTTCTGGTCCAACTGGACAGACTGCATCTTCTTGTCTTGAATGTTTCAAAGATGCTCAGGCTCCACAGATATGCAGAAAATATGGCATTATCATTCCTGTGAATGCCTTTATTTTTTTTCATCCTTTCTTTTGCATGTTTCTTAATGACCTCCTCTCATTGCACAAATGGAAACCCTCTATGTCCACTCTAAGATGTGAAGAAGATAGTATAGCCTCCTGTTATGGAAATAATTTTGAACATTATAGCAGTGGACCCTTGCACAATGGATAAACCATGTAATAATATCCTCAATCATCAAAGAAGGCACTGTCTTATTTTCAGTGACTACATCTGCACGTCAGTAGTCTCAGAGGATACACATGGAGAGTCTATATCAAACATGTTGTCTTCTTGGTATATTCTTTATTCAGATATTTCTTATCTTGGGCTGCTGAACAAGGACAGCATTGCCATCTCTCCTGCCTTCCTTAGAAGAAGGTACATTGTGATCAAATGTACCATCAATTTGATGGAGCCTGCTGCTTTAATATCCTGCTGTGAGTGCCAAACTATAGAAATTACAGTTTATAACTGGCTGGGAAATTATGAATTACAGGAGATCTTGTGTTCCCTGGGTTGCATACAAGCACTCTTCTGTTGTTCATTAGAATTAATGCTGTTTCCTTGTACATCAGCAACATAAAATCTGAGATCATGAGAACATTTTTCTGGTGCAGTATTTCTGGGAGTGTATTGCAGCTGACTCCACAATTTACCTGGATTCAAACTGGTGTTTGACAAAAGAGAATATCTGAAAATTTGCAGCCTTCTTGCAGTGTTCTAGCCTCAGAATCTAATTTAACATCTTTTTCCTCCACTACTGCTCTCAATTTATTGTTAAAAAAATCCAAAAGCAAGCAAACAAGCAGACCTAGGGTTTCAAACACTATTCCTACTGAACATGTCTGTCTTACTCTTTACCTTCTGTCCTCTTGTGATGATAAAACATCTATAAATTATTTTTCTGTTTCATCTTTCACATCCATTTCTGTATGCAGAAATGATCCCTGATTCTTAGCTTCTACAAGGATTTAAATCTGTAATTTCCAGTGGTTTAGGTTCTTCCATTCTCATAAGCATGCTTTCTCCTTTGGTGAAAAAGGTCTAATGGATGAGGCAATCTAATGATCACTCAGACCACAACCCCAGAATGGTGATGGCCATACCTAGACCTCCTTCCTCTCCTTTTTAATGCTGCACCCACTCATGCTTTGCATGGCAATTTCAGCCTTATGCAAGTTATTGTTAACCAGCCATATCTAGTCAGAAATGTCTCTTCATGTGTCTGTGGGTAACCAACTCTGCTTTAGGCACCCAGCGTCGGTCAAGTTAAGCACCTCTGCTTTCTCTAGCCTCTATCTCTATCCCTTTTTAACTACCTAAGTATATTGCTCCCTTTTTAACAACCTGAGCCACTTGCATCTCCAGAACAGGCTATGTTACAGGGCAGGCTTCATTATTACACTACAGTCAAGATGTAAAATGATGAAAAGCCAGAGCTCCTGCATGACTTCTTTGTGTCATTATCAACAGAAAGGCACTGGAGGACAGCCATGCTTCCCATGGACTTAGAACTCCACTTCTGGATTCAAAGGACAGCTGTTTACTGCTGCTGCCTTTTCTGGAGCTGCAGCGTGGTCTTTGACTTGGATAGAGCCTTTCTGATGGAGCCTCAACTATATTCTATCTGCCCTAGGTTTACTGGCCGGAGTAAAGAAAAAAGGAAGCTTGGCCTGTTGGACAACTCTCTTGTGCTGTCAGCAAGCTTAGCAACCACTTTTTGGCCCTTTTGATCCTAACATAAAAAAAGAGACTATGAGGCAGTGGTGAGAAGGATTAAAGCACTGGCCTTCTCACTGAGGTGATTTGCTTCCATGCAGAGAAGGTGTCAAATGCTCACAGGTCAGAATACAGCATTTTATACCCAGGAGACTTCAAAAAACAATTAAAATTCAAGCCCTACAGTCTCCAATCAGTCCTTGTTTGACTCCAGTTCTATGCCAGAGTAATTTCACTAAAATCAGGTGAATTACTTCAGTATTATGCTGCATGAGCAAGTCCATCACTTTAAATGGAATTATGCTGGCATAGAAGTGGTGTAACGTGGGTGACATGAATCAGGCCTCGTGTTTGCAGCAGCCTTGAATACACCAGCATTGAGAGGACCTTTGGAGCTGGGCCCAAAGCACTCACAAAGGGAGCTCCTGCTGTTTTTCCAACCCATAGGCAGTTCGCTGAACAAAGACCAATTATCTGAGCTTTGTGTGAAGGGGGTAGGGGACATGCACCAATATTCATAAATTAGGCAAGGCTGGTGTTTACTAAAGTGGAGCGCCTTCATTCCAATTAAAATCTGTCTCCATTCCTTCTGTGAATTCTTAATTTCCATTCCATGTGATATTTGTCAGTTTTTATTTGTATATTATGACGTACTTTAAAGATTAAACAAAATATCATTGCCCATTTACAGATAGGGAAACCAAGGCATAAAAAAGTAAAATTACTTACCCAAGAGAATAGCTCCAAGGTCATTTGCTCCTAAGGTAAGGTTTTGCCCACATGCTGCCTCCTATTAACAATTCTGCTCACTTCTTCAAGTGGTATACAATAAAAAGAATGGAAATCAGAATTTTTCAAAGGCTTTCTTGCACCACACCTTAAAAAGAGCTGTTGCATTTTCCTATTTTCATTAAAAAAATCTAAAAGAGTTAATAGCCATGATATTACCAAGGCTTTAATAAGGCTTTAAACCTATATGTTTGACTTTAAAGGATTCACACAGAATATTATAAAGCATTTAAAATAATTTCTTTTATATGAAAAGGCCAATTAAAAAGGAGAAAACTTCAGAAGAAATTTTGATAATATCATTATATACAGTATAATAACAAGATCATTATAAGTTGTAAATATCATGTCATTACCCATTGTAAGTATCTGATTACATTCACTTACATTAACTTTGTAATTAGATGTAATTTCACACTTATCAAGTAAAATCATTTTTAACAGGCATGGTAGTACAGCTCCATCTTTCTGTGTCTCTCTGGCCTGATCCCTGAAGATGGGAGGATGGAGAAGTTCTGAGTGAATGGTCCTTCCTCAGGATTGCAACAGGAACACGTTACCATATGTGAGGAAAAAACAAAAAAGATCTTTTTTTTACCAGAAGGATAAGGATCTTGAATATTAACTCAGAGAAAGGAGAGGTAAATGATCCTATGAAACAACACAAAAACACACAAATTATAGTAGAGCAAATATGTCATTCTAACACAAGGCTAACCCTACATTACATCATCAGTGAAATGACAGATTTTATTTATGAACATATTATTTAGAGAATGTAAAACTCTGTATAAAGGGATAGTATCATCTTTCAGCTATACTCCTAAATTCTCTTGATTTTTTGTCTTTTCTGATAAACTTTCATGACTGATTTTCTACTTACCTGAAGGTACCTCATCACCATATCAAAAGCATCACAACTAGAGCAGTGGCACTGCAGGTGCAGAGATTGAAAATAGCTGTACTGGATCAGCCTGAGGGACTCTGGAGCAGGACCCTGCTTCCAACAGTGACTGTGTTCCCAAAGCTCTTACCCTTCTCCCTCACAGAGACCAAACAAATCCCCAAGACCATCCCATCACTTCCTGCTGGCCCCAGACAAGCTGGCCTTTCACACCATCAGCAGAAGGAAGTTTGGGAAGGACTAGTTTCTGTTCCCTTTTCTTACTGGGCCTGCAGAGAGGGCAACATCCATTTCTACCTCAGATATGCTCAGGGAGCAGTGGGAACTGTCAAGCCTCCTCCTAGTTTCCCAGTTGCACAATTTTGAGCCTGTGATCTGCACCTTCCATTTCCTCATCTGTCAATCCCATTGTTTTCTCCTTATTTTCCTTTTCCTGCAGCCCTTTCTTTCTAAGGCCAGGAGAACTCACACAGCGTTCACATCCTCATACCTCTCAGAAATCACAGGCTCACAGATAGCTTAAGGCAGAGGAGATATTCCCAAATGTAACTCCCCAGGACAAATTATCCTTTCGTGATCTTATCTAATCCTTGAAGCCAAGGACATTTGTGTAACTACATTTTCTGTGCATTCCACTCTTTTGCTCTACTAGTTAATTCTACAATTAATTTCTTCCTTGCTTACTTTAAACTTATTCCTGGACCTTCTATTTGTTTCCTCCTAGCTTGTGTACAAAAATAAATAGAGAATAATAGTTTTTCATTTAGCTCCTTTATTTCACTCAATATCCATAAACCTCTTGAATCATCTTTCTCAAGCAAAAGAGCTTTAGTCTATTTAACTTCTCATTGTACAAAGCCATGATCCTATCATCCTTACTAAGCTTCTCTCTCTCTCTCCCATTCCTACAAGATCCTTTGGGAAAGCAGTTCTTCACTACTCATACATTGCACCAAGGCAGTTCTGCCTCTCGATTTGGCTTCCCCATTCACTTGTCTAACCTCCTGAGATCTGCCTGTCAAGGAAAGGTCTGGAGTCTGAAGTCCTTAGTCCTGGAATCTCCTGGGAGACAGTTACACAGTTCAGTCTTGGCCATGATAGGCATGTCTGGCCAAGTGTAAACCCTTTGGAAATACCAGTTTCAGTGAAAATCCAGTCTCTTTCTCCCTCCCAGGTGAAACTGCAAGAGTCTGAGGCAACCAGTCAGATGTGTGACTCCCCTCTGCACACAGCACTTTCCCCTTTACCTGAGCAATTCAAGAAAACAGATATCAAACACAGACACAGACCAAACCCTTCGTAACAGTGAGATGATTTCTAGAAAAAGTTGTAGGAAAAATCCTGGCAAAAAGGTTTACCTTTGAAGCTAGCACCTTGCAACAATATTAAACAGTGGAAAAGTAAGTGGCAATTTTATTTTAAACTTCAAATAATAAATTCCCTTCAGTTAAAGAAATTTCTTCGCGCAAGTGACACACCTAGGAATTTGACACGTATTATCCATCTTTCAAAGTCAGAAGGGAAGGTGATTCAGGCAGTCTTGATGGAGACCTGGAGAGAGCCTGACATCGTCAGATCTTAATTGTCACCTAATGGTGCCTTTCCCTCTACTTTTGTGCCTCTCTGTCCATTATTCTCATGAATTTGTAACCAGTAGCACTTCCTTGGTATAGCAGTTTTCAAATCTCACTCCAGCTAAAGAATGCTGGGGATGATGCAGGCTGAGTCTTCTTATATCATAGAAAATAAATTCACTTTCTAGAGCTCCAATCCAAAGCAAATACATGGATCTTTAAACTTATACATCTGAATTGTCTCAACAAAGCAGGTAAAACAATAAAAAACATAAAGTAAAGCACCTACTTAAGTGGTTTGGTAGTGCAAGCATACAGCCTATGTAGGCTGATGATAGCAGCTAATGTGTCTATTTGCAAGAAATTTGCCAACACACTGGTCTAGGAGCCTTTTCATTCTTTTGTCAAATGAAATTGAAATGTGTTGATTGTTCAAATGAATCACTTCCCTCTCCTTGTTTTGGATTACACATTCTTTTTTTTTTTCACCTCACATCTTCCTTGCTCTTGAAGGCAAAGTTAACGTCATAGCAGACAGAACTAGCCCAAGATTTCCCTAAGTGATATTTCTGAAGCAGAGCAGGTGCAGATGAAGAAAAAGGATCAGTCAATTTTTAAGAAGTCAGATGGCATTGTGCAGCAAACAGAAGGCAAAGGACTGATTTCAAAGCAGAAAATCAGGTCCTTTTATTTATGTAGAATGCACCAATTCAGGGAATTTGAAATGGCTGGTTACAGAAATGTATACATTTGATCATAGTTTAATCCTCCATGGACTGCAATACCTAAATCAGGAGAGCTGTGAACATGGCATACAGGTTGATTCATTTCAGTAGAGTCACCTGGAGTTTCTTACATGAGATATATGGCATATGTGATTCATATTATCCAGCAAGAAATCTTATAATGAAATTTATTCTTAGGATTGTCTCTAGCTAGGAGGGTTTAGGGGCAGGGGGAGGAGAGGGATACAAGTAATTCTATCATAAGCAGTTTTTACATATTCTGAGTTGAGTTTTCTGTCTCCCTGTAAATTTAGCAAATTACACAGAAATTAGATACTCAGGTCTTCAAGCTTCTTTTGTAGTATCTGTCCTAAAATACAAGAAGGCTTACTAAAATTAAAATACCAGTAAAACATAAAGCTTGTAACTTCTTCAAGGCCTTATAGAGTGGTTTCACAGAAATCTCATGTTTTAATTACTGTGTGATCAGTGAGATCCCACAAATATCCAAAATGGCTCCAAATTTCCACACAATCCTTTACTCTTCAGTACTAATCAGACAACACCAATTAAATAACAATTGAAAATTTGAAGTTTTTTTAATAAAATTACCTGCTATTTAAAATAATGCCTTTTTTGTTCTTCACTGCTCAGCAAAATGTTATGGTTGTATGGAAAATCAGCTCAGCTTCATCTATGTGTGTGTGTGCGTCTGTGTGTGTGAATATATGGGGATAAACTTCTAATTAACTCCTAAAGGCATAATTGCTCTCAGAAAATATAGTGATAAGTAGACCATGATAGCTACATGTCCTAAAACACTTCTACAATTGGAAAAGTTGTAAATTTAACCTAATAACCACAAGATACATTTCCACAAGTTATATCAAAGTAGAACTATAAAATAATGACCAGATATTAGTGAGGAGATCCTCTCTCAGTGATGCCAGTGGCAAAGCTACTGCCATCTTCCATGGAGTCAGGGCTTCAGGATTTAATGACTCGCTCTTTCTAATTATTTGTGATTTTTTTTTTTTTTTAAGTAATGAGAAATAGAAGGTAATTGCAAAGCCTTCTGGTCTTTCTCTCCTGGTGCTAATTTGAAATATCAAGATAATTATGCTCCAAGAAAGTATGTGGTTTCTGCTGACTAATTCCTGTGGTTGAAACAGAGCTGTGGTGTTTAACAGAGGTGTTAGCAGCACAAGTCAGGCCCCTTCACATCAAAACCTATCTCTGGAACTATTTATCACAGCATGCACTGGAACTATGCAATCATCCCAGCCTCCCCCATCCCTCGGGCAGCTCCTGAGGGCAGAGCTTGCTTTCATCAGCTGCCAGAGAGGCCTTCTCAAACAGTTGCTCCACTGTTCCCATTCCAGCAGCTCCCCTGACTGGTGGATATTTCATCCATGTGTTACCTCTGAAAGAAATGTCCCCAAGACAGTGGCATTTTTTCATAGGAGGGAGGTTGTGCCTGACTCTCTTGGAGATAAGGTGAGGGACTGTTACCAAGGGAATTACTATGACCCCTCTGCCACACGTATCTGCAGATTTTATCCACACATTTATTGTCCAATTTGTACTCAACATTGCAGTCGTGCACAGAGCAGATGAAAAGTGCAAAACCTAAGAGAGTGTCAGAGAAGTCTGAGGAGCAGAGAGGGAAAACTGTTGCATCAAATAACCACAGTGATAACCATTTCACTGTTCAGCTGGCCACATGTAACACAAGATTTTTTAAAGACAATCTTGTGACAAAATCTTGATGACATAAGGTTACCAAAATACACCACCAATCCAAATGTATTTTTCTCCTCATTTGGTGGGTCCCACCTACACTGAAAGAAATTATTTTCATTTTTCTTTTCCTTTTGATAAGCTGAGGATAGCTCCTTTTTAATTTTCACTGTCTGTGAGTTGCTTCTCTTCACCATTTGGTAAGCCCCAAGCTCACAGGCACACTTAGAGATTTTACTGCCACCTTTCTTTCGTATCTCTGCAAGGCCTCCTGTAATGTTCCCAGTTCCAGTCTGAGGATGAGCTCTTCAAAGATGAACAACATGAGATTCAGGCAGGTTCCAATCCATCAGTCTCATGAGCTGTTTGGCAGAGATTATTGCATCTACATCTAGGTTTTACCTGTAGATGCAATAATCAGAGATTATTGCATCTACAGGTAAAACCTAGAAAAGCAATCATTCAGCAGAGAATTCACTTTCTTAACTTCCAAAAAAAAAGCTGCCAGATAGTCTTCCGTTTCAGTAAACTGTCCCAATGTCTCATTGAAGATTTGAATGGCAAGCTTAAATACATGAAGCATAGTGTGTGCATTCACACTCACACATGTCTTCACACAGAGACATGAGAACACTTCCACGCAGAAATGTTGCTTTTCATTTCATTCTGAATTTTTTTTAATAGACCAGATCAGGCATCAAACCCTTTTGACTGTGTATCATTTCAGAAGCAGAAATTAAATGTAAACAGAGAAGAGTCATTGCATCAAAACAATATTAATTCAATATTCCCTAAATCCAAGATGTTGTCTCATGCAGAAATAAAGACATCCTGGCTGTTAAGGGTTAATCAAAATCTGGATGGGAAAGAGAAGAAACTACTTAGTGGGGTTTTCCTCTGCCAAGCCATTTCTATTCCCATTGCCAGTTTTTAAAGTGACTCAGCACCAACAGCGTTTACAGTGGTATCCCATGCTTTCCGATGCTGAGGAGTCTCCTTGTATTCTAGCTCTTGGAGTCATAAGATTATCTGAGAATCTCATTTAACCTTGCAATATAAGTAGAAATTTAAGAGAAAAAAAAAAACATTCTAAAAGGACTATTTTAGCTTGGTAAAGCCACTCTCCTTAAGATTGCTTTAGAGACTTCCAGAGATAAAAGCCTAATTTTAGCTGCAATAAATTTGGATCAGCAGCACATTTTGGAAACTGTCAGCAAGATATTGTCATAAGTTTGGCACTGCTAAGAGGAATATACCAGACTTTGCCTTACTGGGATGGGATAAAGATGTGCAGATATGGAAAACAGCTGTTCTGTTTGCAATAGGAAAACTTTATCATTTCCCCTAGGTTTGGGGTTTCTTTCATATGTCTGATGTATGGAACAGGCAAAATGGGGGTAAAGGAAAGAAAAGAAAAAATGCTTTTTATACAATTATCTCCCACAATAAACAACTAAATGTTATTCATTTCTATAGCATTTCAATCAGATGTCAATCACCAAGTATTTAAAATTAGCATTTTATTTTAAAACTCATGATAGTAGCAGTCTGTAATTCTTGCAGACATATCCTTCTCTTTAAAAATAAATAATAATGGCATTTTCTGCTTCAACAGTACAATATTTGTAGTGTTTTAGAGACATGTCAACAAGCAAAAGCTGCACTTAAATATTTCAGCTCATGCCATAACTTGTGCTAGATACATTTGCCACTGCTTCAGCAAAATGCACGTGTACAGAGAGTTCATAAATATATATGGCAGTGCTTGCTGTGTGCTACCTAAAAGACACATAATAGTTTTTGCTATGGAAAGGGTAAAAAAACCCAAACCAATCACTTTAAATTTAATGTTTTAACTGGGGAGACAGTAAAAATGAGAACCCAAGCAAAAGCAACAAGCTTTGCAGGAGAAAAGGAAAGATTAACAGCAGGACATAACCTTCAGGTGGAAATTCAGATCTGCAAGTTTTTATGCAATGCCCATTTCTCTTAACTAGATCTCTTGGGGTCTGTTTTCCATAGTAAATCCCAGGGACTGCCTAGACACTATGCTGGTAGACACTTTGTAAAGAACCACAGCTCCATAGGCAGCTAAGCCTTTTTGCCCACTACACCAGATTCCCAGCTCTGCTGAAAGGTGCCCATATAACTGATTACAGAGCAGACACAACTCCACCTTATGATGTGCAGCAAAACCTTTTTGCATGGTTTTGTCAGCATAACATACTCATGAAATGGATGTCATTTCCTCTCATTTGATGATTGCATTACTCTGCAAATGGCAGGCAAATGCCACAAGTAAATGAGCATTTGTCTATTAAAAGAGGAAAGGATCTGGATTTGTTCATAAAATAAGGCCATTCTGGTATGAATTAAAGGTGGGGAGCTGACCAAACTCCGTTAGGTGACATTTCAGTGGCAGTTCTTGTACAGAAAGCAGCCTGCTGCCTAAACAATATTTACAAGGTCATACTGCAGATGGTGCTGTAGATGACAACAAGATATGAGTCAACAAGGAAAAGAAAAAAGTGTGGGGAAAAGAAGTGGAAAATAGCTGTAGGGTAGGATGGATAATGAAAGCTAAATGAGATTCCAGCAGATCACCGAGAGCCAAAACTACCTAATGACATCTTTGGAAAACTGAGTAGGAGTGCATAGAGCAGCATATTACTGAAACTGGCATTAGTTTGCCTCTGCTGCAATGGCCCAATTTGTACTCGCATTCAAGGAATGGTTCCCAGAAAAAGGACAAGAACCACTTAAAAGGTGAAAAACACCTCTTAAAAGTCAGAATCTCCATCTAAAGGGGGCTTTAATGTGCCTTCCTGAATAAGGTGCAACTCCTATGGACTTCAAAAGCAGCAGTGACCAAGCTGCAGGCATAGGTTTTGTGTGTAAAAATGAAGGGAAAAAGTATCCTCTGGCAAATTGTCCTTCAGTTATCTGCAGTATTTAGGGGGGAAAAGTACAAAACTGATGAATACCAGCACAGGTTAATGAGAGAGAAAAGGAAAATGCATTTGTTCTTATCCTCCCTATGTACCTTTCTTTAGTTAACAGCACAATTGGATGGCTCCTGTGGGAGCTGCTGCTCCATCCCCTGAGCTGGGCCATGGGATTTCTGTGGCCAGGCCATGTACACGTGCACACGTGAGGAGTGAGCTTCTAGCTGAAGACACTGCTGGGTGAAACAGCAGTGGGGGGGTGGGGGGCATATTACAGTCACTTTAGTCTCTTGGCTGGTTGCCAGCAGTACAGAAGTTGAGAAATCATTTGTCACAAGGATAAAAGCCAAATACATTGCTCTGGGTGAGATGTAACCTGACAAACAGTCTCCTGTGACTGATGCATTTGAACTACTAATACACTCTATATAATGACTTTTTTTCTGACAGCTAGCAGTCATATTTTTTTGCTTAGTTTTTCTGCTTGTTCATGCTGAGCTTTCTGAGTTCCTATATATCAGATTTCATGGCAAGGAACACAGGGCAGGAGGACAGTTTTCTGTCATGCTAGTTTCATACTACAAATTCAAGAGGAAACAAGCTACAAAATAATTAGAAAACAATTTTTTAAAAATTACTATTTTCTAACATCCCTCTCTTTTTTTCCTTTTTTTTTTTTTTTCAAAAAGCCACAAAGTCAGCTGGTCAGCGGGAACTTCATTTATAACTGTCAATTTAACAGTTCATTTATTTCACTGAAGCAGTGAGACACAACAGGAGTGTGGTAACCATGAGATAATCACACCTCTGGGGTCTTATGAGGCAAGGAGAAACAGCCAATTCCTTCTAATCCCACAGTGGTGCGATTAGTGCTCCTGATAGCTACAGCCAAGGAGGTTATGAGATAAATTGAGTATTTCATGTTCTTGGAAAAGAATTAAATTAAATGTTTAACCAGCCTCATTCAAGTTCTGCAATTCATCTTGATTATAGATATGTATGTTCATGAACACTGACCCACATACATTTGTCTACTTTGAAATGTTTGACAGACAACAGGAGTAGCCATTTGGTTTGAAAACTATACTATACATAGAAGCTGTAGCATATTAGCTGCCTGTCTTGTCTACAAGCCCTATAGGCAGGGATTCATCATCATGCTATCCAGAAGCTTCTCTGGTATGCAATCCTTACCTGCAGAACTACAAAAAGTAAAAGGAACTCAGTTGCAAAGAAACTGCCTTTTTCCTAGACATTATTGGGAGCCCTGCTAATCAGTTTCATTAAATACTCCTCTAATATCTCTGTCTGCTGTGGGAGGTCCATTCATCTCTTTCTTATAACGGTTCCACTAGAAAACATATAATAGGTATTTGGCAGACAGAAAATGACATCATGGAGGACTGGGGAAGGAGAGGCTGCAGAGCAGTGCCTTGGAAAGAGACCTGGAGGTCCTGGTCGAGGGCAAGTTGAACATGAGCCAGCAGTGCCCTGGCAGCCAGGAGGGCCAACCCTGTCCTGGGGGGCATCAGGCACAGCATGGCCAGCTGGGCAAGGGAGGGGATTGTCCTGCTCTGCTCTGAGCTGGGGCAGCCTCACCTGCTGGGGGCAGTTATGGGCACTATAATAAATGAAAGATATTGAACTGTTAGAGAGTGTCCAAAGGAGGGCCATGAGGATGGTGAAGGGCCTTGAGGGGAAGCCGTGTGAGGAGCAGCTGAGTGCACTTGGTCTGTTCAGCGTGGAGAAGAGGAGACTGAGGGGAGACCTCACTGCAGTTACAGATTCCTTATGAGATGAAGAGGAGGGGCAGGCACTGATCTCTTCTCTGTGGTGACCAGTGGCCTGAAATAGTGTCAGGGAAGGTTTAGAATGGATATTAGAAAAAGATTCTTTACCCAGAGGGTGACTGGCACTGGAATAGGGAAGTATTGTGACCAGGGAAGTGGTCACAACACCAAGCCTGAGAGAGTTCAATAAGTGTTAGGACAATGCTCTCAGGCACAGGGTGTGATTCTTGGGGATGGCCCTGTGCAGGGCTGGGAGTTGGACTCAATGATCCTTTTGGGTTCTTTCCACCTCAGTATATTCTGTGATTCTGTGACAGAAATTACAGAATTAATGATCTCATCTATTAGGTCATATTGCTCATTTACAATCTTCAGTGTTGTGGTCCGCATTCTAAAATGGTCACTGAAGAGCATCAATCTATTTTAAAGTGAAGTATTTTTAAAAAACACTTTTTATGATCGTTCTGAAGACTGAATTCCTTTACTGTAGGCACTGGCATATGGAAGAGTGTGTCAATGTATGACTGGTTCCTCTCGCTGCTTCTTTCTCTTTCTCCTGAAATCTGGACCTCAAGGGTGCGCCTAGAAATGATGGCACACCCTTGAGGTCCTCTTCCACTTCTCCAAGAGTAGCCATTGCCCTGGGAATTGTTGTGGGTTTACCTTGGCTGGATGCCAGGTTCCCAGCAAGCTGCTACATTACTCCCCTTAATCAACGGGACAGGGGAGAAAATAAAATAGAGGGGAAATAAAACACATACCAGCAAAAAAATCCCTAACAAACCAAACCAAAAACCAAAACCAAACAAAAATACAAACATGTAGGTTGACATAAAGGCAATTTAAAAACAAAAGACATTTTGGAGGTGACTGGACTGTCTCTGACATCGGGACAGTTCCTGGTGTGTTCTCACAGTAGTCGGTCATCCCTGTGCACCCCACTCCAACACAGAAACCTTGCTATATAGACCTAATAAAGAGTCTAATAAAGACTTGAGTACGAGTATCAGCCATGGTACAGGTGCCTGGTACTAGCACATGCTAGAGCTGACAGTCAAATAGCTCAGCTTGCCTTCCTGGGCAACTAGGGTGTGGAAACATCCAATGGGCAGCTCTATCAAAGTGCAGATCCTGCAAAACTTAGGGGATCTTCAAGGTTTGCTATCTCTGTGCAGTGACATAGGTGCTTCCAGGCAGACAGCGTGCATTTCTGCCTCAGGCTGTGGTGCTGCAGGCATCCTAAGGATAGGGAAATGGATACGTATTGGGTTTGCATAGCAAGGTAGTGGGTGGGCTACAGGGGTGGCTTCTGTAAGAAACTGCTTGAAACTTCCTCATGTCCAAAGGAGCCAATTGCAGCCATCTCCAAAATCAGGCCCTGCACCGGCTAAGGCCAAGCCCATCAGCAACAGTGGAAGCATGTCTGAAATAACAAATTTAAGACAAAAAGTTGTTGTGCAGCTGCAACTAGAGAGACAAGCGAGGATATGTGAGAGCATCAATTCTGCACACAGGAAGGTGAGTGGAGAAGGAAGGGGAAGGAGGTGATCCAGGCACTGGAGCAGAGATTCCCCTTCAGTCTGTCGTGAAGACCATGGTGAGGCAGGCTGTGTGCCTGCAAGATCACAGAGGTTCATACTGGAGCAGAGACCCACCTGCAGCCTCTGAAGGACCCCACACCAGGGCAGGTGCATGCACAAAGAAGGCTGTAACCCCCTGGAAAGCCCATGCTGGAGCAGGCTCCTGGCAGGACATGTGGACCCATGGAGAGAAGAGCCTATGCTGAGCAGGTTTGATGGCAGGACCTATGACCCCAAGGAGGTCCCTAGAACAGTCTGTTCCTAGGCACTGTGCCCCATGGGAAGGGCCCATGCTGGAGCAATTTGTGAAGAACTGCAGTCCATGGCAAAGACTCACATTGGAGAAGTTTGTGGAGGGACCCCACAATGGAGCAGGGGAAGGATGAGGAGGAAGGAGCAGCAGAGACAAGTTGTGATGAACTAACCACAGCCCCCATTCCCCATCCTCCTGCACTGCTGGAGGTAGAATGTAGAGAATTGTGAGCAAAGTTAAGCCCAGGAAAAAGGCAGAGGTGGGAGGAAAGTGTTTTTACGATTTTGTTTTATTTCTCATTATCCTACTCTGATTTGATTTGTAATAAATTCAATTAACTTCTCCAAGTCAAGTCTGTTTTGCCAATGACAGTAACTGGTGGGTGACCCTCCCTCTCGATCCACGAGCCTTTTGTTATATTTTCATTCCCTATTCAGCTTAGGAGGGGAGTGACTGAGAGGTTTGGGTGGTACCTGGCATCCAGCCAGGGTCAACCTGCCACAAGATACTAAAATTCCTTCAGCAATTTCAGTTGTCAAAGTCTGATATAACACCCTTAAAATCTTTTTAGCAAGTGCACTTGAACAGCCCAGGAAAGGGGAAGTGTGGTCTGTGTACCCTTAGTAATCCTTGAACATTTTGACTAGTTTTTCCTGTCCTTCCTTTTTTCTTAATAGACCTACTTGTATAAGAGAGAAGAACCAATAATGGCTTACTCCACAGAATTTTCTTTAACACATACAAAGTGCCACATAGGTTTTTCCCAGGGTCCTGAACCTAACTGCAGCTACACTCTTGTTTTACAGAACAGCATAAAATCAGAGTTCTACATCAAAAGAAGGCTACAGTCAGCTGAGGCATGTCCTAGTTAACCCTATTTTAGATGCAAGAGGTCTGTTTTCTCTGCTGATGATAGTACAAACTTTGCAATCTTGAAAATAAAAATAACACAACAAAAAACAACCAAACAAAAAAAAACCACAACCAAAATATCTATTTCAGAATTTTTTTTAATGTCATTATTCACCAAGCAGGAAGTTAGCTATCGTCAAAATTATCCAAAATTATGGTTGTTAGTTTAAGTGACTGCTAAAAGCCCTCGGTCACTGCTTTCAATGGTCTTGGAGTCAGCTTTTCATGGTTGTGAACAAATGGGATGCAGGTACATAATTTTCACCATCTCATCATAACTGCAGTCCAGTCCCTGGCCTCGTAAAGGAGATGGTCAGCCAACAGGATGAAGCTTCTTAAACCTCAGTGAGAAATACCAAGCACGCCATCCTCACTGGATCTTCAGTGCACACCTGTGAAGCAGCACTGCAGCCCAAACTCTGGTTTTCCCCCCACCCAGCTCAGCGGTGCTGCCACCACTTCTGCCATCTCTCTGCTCCACAGAGCAGAGCTGCTGCAGAAATGTGAAATGAACAGCAGTCTGTGCAAGTCACCTGGAGTGCTATAATGAAAATGGATGTGAAACATGTGGGTCCCCCTTCAAACAATATTTTGGTGATTATTTGGATACTTCTGGGCTAATCTTAATAGTCAGGTTGAGCCTGACTGGAAGAATATTCACCTACTCTAGCAATGATGGAAACCCCAGCAGCAGTATTTCTGCAAGAGGGAATGCTTTGGAGCAATGCTGGCACATTTCTATTGAAGGCAGGTTTGGAAGAACCAACACTTTGATACCTGGGGCACTCAGCAAAAAATTAAAAGACTTTTTAAAAAATTATTCTTCTTTCAAAATGCTAGAGAATTATAACCCTTTTGTCCTAATGATAGGGAAAGGGTTTTAAATTCCTGAGTGCTCCCTCCCTCTAGCCCCAAAATTTTTGTAGCTGCGGCACTGAATGCATTCCCATTATTTTTAATGATATATCAGGACTGGGTAGAAGAATAGCATACCATATATCAAAAGCTACCCCCTTGGAAATCACAGAGCTCTTCAAGAAGCCACCAACGGGTTAAATGGTGACCTGACCAATTTGCTATGGTTCATTTGGTCTATGCTAATTGTTTTAAATGCTCACTTTGTGGCATATTCTTTACTGTGCTGATGGGAAGTGAGGCATATTTCTTTAGAGCAGGGATTCAAGTATTCATTTATATTGGAGAGACTTTTTCAGAAAGGTACAGGCACACCTCAGTAGTGCTATGTAAATAGGAATTAAGCTTCATCTTTTATCCAGTTTAAAGAAATACATGAAATAAATATATTTCAAGTCCTTTTGCTTTGCTTGGTTTTTCAATATCACACTTTTTTCTCTATTCTTCTGCAATGCTTAAAATCAGATTGCTTCTTTCCCATTACCAAGCTCTTCTGTCTGCTTGTGTGGTGAGTGACTTTTTGTTTTTTTATCCCTCTGGACCCTGACCTAGTAGTCATTATTTTGTTTTTTCTTTTTTTTTTTTTTTTTTTTTTTTTTACTTATTACCCTTGTTATTTTTCTT
>VZRH01007068.1:76299-87442 GCA_013397555.1 Urocynchramus pylzowi | reverse complement strand
GTTTTTTTTTTTTTTTTTTTTTTTTTTTTTTTTTTTTTTTTTATTAGACTAGTCAGCCTTGATATTAGTCTTCCCAAAGCTACTATCCATTACACTGTCAGGAAAGCAAGCTGCCTTACAGTAGGCCAAGTGTCAACAGAAGGTGAGGCAGAAAATCAGCCACAATCTAAAGCTAATTACCCTGCCTAGAAGTTAATTAAATACTTGTTAGGAGCAGCAGGGTAGATCCTAATTAAACTTGTCTAATAACAGTATGCTGACATACTCTGACACTGGGAATTCCTACAGGGTTTAAATAATTGTACAAAGGGCAATAATACCTGTCACATCATGGTGTGCAGGCAAACCCTGAAGATGCACATTTCTCAGTATTTTCTGTATTAATTTGCCACATATTGTGCACTTCACATGTGTTTAATTTACACATGTTTTAATTTTGGTGCCCTGGATCTTTTTAAATGACTTTGCTGTTGCTGATCTAAGTGTAACCACCGCAAAGGGAGATGGTCATTAGTATTTCATTGTATCATTTAATACACTAAACCTGATAAAATCCTGCTGATTGTGACACCTCCAGGGTTACTTAAATACAGCTGTGGCCCCTTTTTCAGACTTTAAGACAGTAGTGATTTTAGCTGGAAATGAAGAGGAGCAGAGAACACTGCATACCTTGCTAGCCTTCCCACATTCAGGAATGACCAAACTCTGACCAGCTACAGGCTGGTAATCTTACCAGCTGCAACTTCCATTCACAAGAGTGCCACTGACAGAGACTTTTACCTCCACTGATAAGTATGTCTTAAACCAACATCTCTCTAAGCCAGTCAGATCCTCATTTTCATTCAAAACAAAAGAGGAAACAGCTAATAGGTGTAACAGCCAGACAAATGTAAGGCAAGAGGAGAGGAGAGGTGAAAAACAGAAGGGGCTGATAAAAGAAACTAATCTCTGTCTTCTGATTATTTCCAGCCTTTTGACGGGCTGGAAATATTTTTGTTCCCAGACAGGAAAACACAATTTGCCACCATTTCAAATAAATGAGGGCTCCCCACAAACCACAGCAGGGCTTTTGTCTAGTTGTTTTTAAGGGATTGTCTATGCCAGCGGTTTTAATGCTGATTTAAAAGCTGCCGTTTGACCAGGTTCTGTTTTTCAACTGATGAGTTGTCACACTGCCTCGCGTGAGGGTTAATCCCCCATTGTGCTGCCGATGCCACCGCAAAGAGGGACTGCGACAGCAATTGCTGATAAAGCTTGTCTCTCCTGGAAAAGCCCGGAGAGGCTGTGTCACATGCTGATGGTTGTTTACCGCAGCAAAATGCTGAATGCCAATTTCAGGAGAGCAATGTTTCAGAACTTTTTGCCTTTTCTCCCAGTAAATTCAGTTTTTCACTGTTCCTTTCCTACCCTTGACTCAAGCACCCTGTTTAATAGGGGGTTAGGGCTCTTGGGTTGTAACCAGCAATGGGTGCTTGACAGTAGATTTGCTGTTCCCATCATTAGAAGCCTACTTGAAATGCCATGTCAGTGAAACTAATGAAACTGATGTGTGGAGTGCCGTGATGTGAAACTAATCAGACATGATAAAACTTTAAGGAGGGGGGAAATAAGAAACCTGCAAAGATTTAAGCCAATAGTAGTACTCTCATTTTGCACCCTCTCCCTGAACAGCAAGGATTAATGGAAAGATGTAAGAGCTCTGATCTTTTCTGGCAAGACTGTTGTAGAAATAATCAATTAACCTTGGGAGATCAAATTGACAGAGCTTAAGAGTGAAGTTATTTAAAATGCCAGATTATCTAGGCAGATGAATACATTTGTTGCAATACTAAAAGGAAAATGAAAGTCTTTTTCCAAACTTCGTTTTTCTGAACTGATTTAACATTATTTCCCCAGGAGTCAACTCTGCCTTTTTCAGTGTGCACTTTAACACATTAGAACAAAATGAGATTTGATGTACTCTATAAAGAGACTAGTGATTTTTCTCTCTTCTTTCAAGGAGTGGGAGGGTTATTATAGAAAATAGCTTATAGTAACCTCGTGCTTTTAGCTCTGTACTTTTGTTTATTTGACAATTTGATTATTTGGGTTCCTGTCCTCTGTGGTGATTTTGGTTGGTTTGCATTCTGGCTAAATCATCTGCTGCTTCTTCTATGGAGTAAGAATTCCTTCTTGCCTTAAAATACAAAGAATGTAAAATATTTTATAATATCAGTTATTTTTAAGGAATAAAAGAATCCCATTAGATGGTCTTTAAACAATCAATTTAACTTCATTTGAAGACATAAAAATTTTATTTCATTAAAATGCTTTGGGCTGTGTTATTCAGACTAATAATCTCTCTACTATTTTATTGTATTAAGATGAGGACAACATAAAGTTATAGCAGCATCAGGTTGTAACTAGACTCAGTGCTTCATGCTGCAGCTGTGTTCCAGCACATAAGAATATGCTCAATGTGAGCATTCAAGCAACAGCAATGCTGGTATGCTTGAAGGTAAGCATTCGTTTACACATAGTCTTAAGTCCTTCTTTCAGAGAGAATTTGTGATCAGCCTCATTGATTATTGGTACATAATCTATAATTTCAATAATAGCACAAATTTCCCCTCATGAATTTTAGATCAATTGCTTTGTTAAATTGGGAAAGTTGTCTTCACTTCGTTCTTTCATTCATACTTTCACGCATTTAATCTCTGTTACTTTTTCTTTCTAAATTTATTTACAGTGCTGTAGGAGTTTATATCAAATACAGCAATTCAGTTTGAGAATATACTAGAACTTAACCTGATTTTTATTAGCTGAATATATATACTTAGCTCCAAAGTAGACCAAAAATACAAATACTTTTAAGCCAGTAAGAAAACATTTGCAAACAAAACCATCCAGGCTGAATTATAAAGGTATAGTGTGTAAACCAGTTCAGATTGACCAAATTCATCCAGATGCACTTTGCCAGCAGCCACACCAGTTTCAGAAACAGCCATCCCCAAAGTTTTGCTTCCACACCAGCACCAGAGGTGACACCAGAGTGAAATCAGGTAATGTATGTGCATCCCAATCCCAGGCAAACTGAGACAGGCTATTTTAGTCAGTGCTAGCTGAGACTTGAGCAAACTTCATTCTCTCTGCCTGAGGCAGGGACATCCACTGAGCTCTTCTCCTGAGCTGCATTTCAACTGGCAGACAAGCAGTTGAGAGTGCTGTGATCAATCACTTCAGCTGGCTCCAGAAGAGCATCTCTCCATGCTCTCCTTCTTCCATTCCTTGACTATGTAGTCTCTCCTAACTCAATCTTCCTCCAGACCATGATGCTATCAGGCTAAGAAGGGAAGTGAAGAGAGGAAGCTCTTTTGGGGACTGGAATGGAAGACAAAAGGAATGGGGAACAGATAAAAACAAAAACAATGTGTAAAGAAAGGGTTAGTTATGAAATAGATGTTTGGGAAAATTATTCTTTGGACTTGAAAGAACTGAGAGGAAAAGTTTTTTGGAAGGTCTTGAGCTTTTACATATGGGCAGAAGACCTAGAAACTGTCAGAAAAGGGACAGCTTTTATGGACAAGGAGTCATTAAAAAGGATGACTACACATCACAGAAGTCACAAACTACTGGCCAATCCCTCCTTAAAGATACTTAGCACTAAGCCAAATGCTTAATATGTTTCACAGTGAGTGCAGGTCCTTTCTCAAAGTTCAAGACAGTGCATCAAACATGAATGACACTTTTTGAAGTCTTTCAAATAGCAGGATTCTTTTACAACATAGTCTGGACAGGACAATTCATGGCAGTGTAAAATTAGTGGGTGTCTTAAAATTGTAAAAAATCTGCCCTGAAGATGAAAATGGGTTAGTAGCAAATGACAGTTCTTCCATAAGATAGAGCTGGAAGATCATTTTTGAAGATTAGAATTCTCCATACTTGGAAAAACTATCCTGGAAAAGACTTAAGGGTCATGATGGGTAGTAAATTGAACAGAAACTCTCAGTCCACTACTAAAGTAGCACATGCTACTTTACATACTAGTACAAACTACTAGTTCATAGCTTCAATTCATAAAGAAATTAGAGTAAAAAGTAGGACTGCTGGATTGCTTTTCATATCCTCTGCTTGGTCGTCATGTTCTCGTTCAAGAAAAAGGAGAACAAATTAAAGGGAATTTAAGGAACAAGAATATTTTAAAACTTGGAAACATGATTTAGGGTAAGAGCAATTCAAGCAGTTTAACTGAAAAAAGGAGGTTAAGAAGTGACTTGATGACAGTTGGAAAGTATAAACACAAGGAGATAAAATATGCTAGTGGAGAGCTCTTCCAACTACAATACCAGGGTACAAAGTTAAAGGGCGACAAATAGTTTAGGAACAGAACGTTTGTCCTCAACAGGAAACATAGCTAGTGCCTCAAACAATCTATACCTATTCTCTGGTGCTGGATATTTTTATTTACGACTTGACACTTTATGAAATATTATCTATCACACCAAATAAAACTTATTCCACAAAGCTGACCTCCTGTGCTACACCAGTTGTCATAACATCTGACTGCAATAGCTCCTTCTGGTTTTAAAATGTGTGATGTCAATCAATGACTGTAGCAAAGGTAAACTTAATAAAACACATTCTAGAAGAAAAAAGCAATTACATAACCATTTTTTAAAAAATTCTTTTATTGCCATCACTTGTCCCTGATTTTTAAAATTCACTTCTCCACCAACCACAGCCACTTGTGTATTGAAGCACTGTTGCTTAGTAATTGGCACTATTACAGGTTTTTTTTTCCTTTTCATACTCCAGCTTTAAGATAATACAACAGAAATGATGGTTCTTGTGCCTCTCCTGGATAATTGTATTAAACAATCTCCAGTCACTGCCAACATGGCTGCAGAAAGGAAGAGAATTGCTGCAAGTCCACAGTGCATCACTAGCACAAAGAGTGTTCTGGGTGATTGGTCCACTGGCCCTTACTCAGCAAAGCCACTGTTTCATAGCTCACCTTTACAGGAACTCTTGGCCTTCACTATCCTTGACAAATAGCCACTAGAGGCAGGTGCCACGGGGTGTGCCAGAAAGGACAGTAATGACTCAGGGAACTCTGCAAATTTTTAAAGCAAGAAGGTACATCTCTAGCACGTACCACAGCCTTACAGAGGGAATTCCAAAAAGCACACGTAGCAGAGTTTGAAGGAATGAGTTTCTTCTATGCACATAAGAGCAAAACCAATGTATGTGCAGAAAACATACCCATTATTTGAAAGGGATGCTTGCTGCTTGCTTCCTTTCTTTTCTTGTGCAAAGATGAGACAAGGCAGACCATGGAAACCAAACTGTGTTTTCTCTGCAAGGCTCCACTCTAAATGCACCACAGCAGACCTTAAACTGTATGCACAGTTATCTCAGCCTAATGAGTGGTAGCCTTGCTAAAACCATCAACATTACATTGCTGCTTCGGTGTATACACTGATTAATTGCAGTCAAATCCTTAGATGCATTAGGATCAAGCTGGCTTCTGTATCAAGGAAGAATTCCTCTGCTGCCTGCCTACCTTTCTTTGACTATTACCATCTATTACAACCTCAGGGAAGTGCAACCTGCCATCACATTTGCCCAGTGCAAGACTAATAGGTTTTGCCCCAGCACATTCCTTTGGGATTGTATTTAACAATTTAGTATTTCTAATGATGCAAAGTGGTTCTTTTTCCCAAAGTAAATATAGTTTAAGGAGATGGGGAATTATACAATTGGTCTGTTTTCTCATGAAAACAACTTTTAGCGTTTTTACCTTTGATTTTCTGTTATTGTAACACCAGAGCAAGTGGTGTGTAAAAGAGAAAATTCTCATTCTAGAAAAGACAACTAACATAAAAAGCAAAGGAATCAATAGAAAAAAAACTGCAACAGCATAGTGAAACATATAGACACAAACATCTACCCTCTACCCTCAGACATTGAAGGACAATCTGTACAAGTCCAATCTGTCTAGAAATGACTGCCACTCCAAATATCAGGTCTAGGAACATCTCCCATAAATCCACATACTTAACTCACTTGTGACTGCATGTAAAACCAGTAAAATGATTCAGAAGCACATCAGGCTAAGCAGCTGCTACCTGTGGCAGATTTGGCTTTTTTTTAAGACCAGTGTGGGTCAAACACAGTTAGAGTAGGCATTTAGGACAGAAAATTCCCTCGTGCTAGGCTCGTATACAATCTGAGTTCTCATGTCAAGAAAAGCAATACTTGCTGCACTTACTTGTACTCATCTACATAAAAAAACCTGGGAGAAAAGTATCTTGTAAGTGAAAAATGTTATAATCCTCAGTTTAGTTTACAGTTATTAATTTCCTTTATTTTTGTATCATAGGAAGTAAGGAATCAATCTTCTTATGGAAGAGAGAACTTTGAAAACTTGCTCACATTAGTTCAGAAGCCAGTAACATTCAGACATTTTGTAAATAAACACAATGTTCTTTCAAACAAGAATCTATCAAATAGAGCATACAAGGTAGCATTAATATTTACCTGTCAGATTTTTACTACAGGAAATGGGGCTTGGATGATGAGGAAAGAATACAGAAAACTAAAAGATAAGTGAAAGAAATAAAAAATTGAGAAAAAATGGAGCAGGGGGAGAAAACAGATGGTTAAAATAGAAAAATGCTTTGCAAGGATACAAAATGAAAGTAAGGTAACAGCTACTTATTGAATAAAAGCACAAGAATCCACATTCTGTAATAAAGGAAGCATGAACTGAGGCAGCAATAGAAAGGATTAGAACAGAGATGCTTTAATATAATATAGCTAGGAAAGAAGGAAAGAACACTATAAAAAACTTTATAAAACAGTGACAGACAGAAGGGAATTAGGGGAGGCAGAAGAGATGAAAACAAAACCAAAAAAAACTTGAATGACATATGTTCATTTACAAGGCAGTTCAGTGAAGGATGGCCAAGTTTGCTAGATCTATTATTCTGTTTTACTGGAGGTCAAAAAATGGTGAAGACAGAGTTGAAATGAGGTGAGAAAGAAATGGATAGAAGATGGTGCACTTAATAGCCTCAAATGCTCTCTACCGATTAAGCGTATTTGAGCCTGGATTCCTAAAATGAGTGGCCTTATGCATTTTTGCTCTTCAAATATCCATCTCCCTTTCATCTTTACTAGCTTTTGCTAAGTCTAACCAAGAGTGTCTCGGAGATATCTAATTTTTCTTGTTTCAAGGAAAGCAGCCACTATGAAGAGGCAAGAAATCCAAATCAATCCCTACCCACCAATGACAGAAGATTGCAGCATATGCACAGATGTTCTCTCTTCAGAAAGCAGTAAATAAACACCGTGAAATTAATAAGCACAGATGCAGTACAGAATCACCCACACAACATGCTGCCTCTTGTTCAGCTGGTAGTTGGAGACAGAAGAGGGAACTGAGGAAATTGGTGATCTTAGAAGGTTTATCAGGGACCTTAAGAAATCTGGGACATTGGGGAGCACTTTTTAAGAAATGCTGGAGGGAGTTCAATATATAGTAAAAGCGAGTTAGTGAAGAAGAACTGCATGTAGACACGGGGAAGGAGATTCCTTGAGGACCTGGGGAGGGGCTAAGGCCACTGGGCAGGGGAAGTCACAGGACACCTGAAGGAAAAGCAAACTCCTTACAGTATGGTGGTCTAGGAGTGTAGGATAGGACTCCATGGGAAGCCAAGCTTTCACCCAGCCACTCCTCCTGAAACTACTTGTTTCCAAAGTATGCACAGTGTCTTCACCTGCATGCTGATAAAAACTATACAGAATGAAATGCCATTAGACCATTAAATGCTTACTTAGAACAGCGTTTAAGGAAATTGTCCATGAAGTACAAATTTACAATGGAAAACAAGTGGAAGCTGTATTGCCTGTGAGGTGAAAAGACACTTTTCTAAGCTGAGTTACACTGATATAAATCAGAAATAATACCAGTTTGACATGATGCAAGAAGTTTTATAATCACTGGCAAAAGATAAAACATGCTTTTTCTGTACAATAATGTCCACATTTTATTATTTCAGCTATGTCAAGAATTCTGGATATTCATTTATAAAGAACAGCTTCCACTAGCACTGTAAAAAAACCATAACCAGAAGGTCATCAACAAGGGAGCTGAGAGAATAATATATCATGAATAATGTATTAAATTATTTCAGTCTTTATCTATTAATGAATTATTTTCAATCATCTTATAATTTTCTTGAATGTATTTGTAATTCAAAAGTAATCCCCATGTAATTTCTCCAAAAAATTATTTCTCTAAATTTTTCTTGGTCTTTTTGTAGATAGAAAGTAGCTGAAATTTGAATTAAATTATTTTGGTTTTAATAGAACATACAAAGTAGGAGTTTTTGTTTCTGTTCCCTGACAAACACATTTCTAAGAACCAGGTTACCTTTACAGCATTAAAATCTTCACCACAAAATGTCTTCCTCTAATATTTTCTCCAAGCATTACATTTCCACCAGTACCCTAATAAGATGTTCAATGTGCTAGGGCAGTCACTAAATTCAGCATCTAGAATCTATTGCCTGTTCTCAGCACAATTTTTTCTTCCTAAAAGAACCACTGCTATGGGTTTTCACTTACGTCTTGAAGAATTTAAGTACTAGAAAGTCATAAAAAGAATGCTGTCTTTCAGAATGCATTGAGTGGTAGTGATGTAGTAGCTGATCACACATTTTTTTCTCTGTACCAAGTTATAATTAATTCCTCATACCTTATCAGGAATCTTTGGTGGTCCAAAACAAACAATACAAATTTTCATTCTTCATTCCAGAACACCAAATTATACCTAGTTCCACTGACAATTTTTAGATATTGTAAGTTGGTTTCATCTCTACTTCTAATACTTTAAGCTGTAATACTGATGACTGTATCTGCCTTGGAATCCTGCAGTCATAATATGTGACTGAAAAAGAGATTATTTTTCATTTTCATAGCATAGCCACAGAAAAAATATATATTGACTTGCCAAATAAAAATAACATATTTGTATAGATACTTAGCTCATTCTTATTTCTTCTAGTGTGCAGAAATGTGTAGAGGTCCCTTCTATGGGAAGACTCGGCAGCCTTTTCTGAAATACCTAGGGGTGACAGGAAAATATTGGCAAATATTGGAAATATTGCAAATATTGGAAAATATTGGCAAAGGCTGTCTTATTTTGAAATACAGTTTTTCATCATTGATTGTGATAATTGCTTGACAAGTCTGTATTACCTGCCCAAATTCTATGACCTCTAAAGACACACCTGTGTCTTCAGCAATAACTTTTTGGCTCTTGTTTTGTGGTGTCCAGTTGGCAACTGTTCATCTTTAATAATCTCTCTAGTGAGATCTCTCTAGCTAGTGTCCTAGCTTCAACTGGGATAGAATTAATTTTCTTCCTAGTATATGGTACAGTGCTATGTTTAGGATTTAGCACAAGAATGATGTTGATAACATGCTGATGTTTTGGTTGTTGCTAAGTAGTTTTCAGTTTCCCATGCTCTGCCACTGAGGAGCTGCACAGGAAGCATAGGAGGAAGCATAGCCAGGACAGCTGACCTGAACTGGCCAAAGGGATATTCCATACCAGAGAATGCCAAGCTCAGTACATCAACTGGGCTTAACTGGCTGGGAGCCACTGATCCCTGGTTGAAAACAGGCTGGACATCAGTCAGTGGGTCATCAGGAAATGTATTGTGCATCACTTGTTTGTCTTGGGTTCTATTCCCCTCTCTTTTTTATCTTCCTTTTCATTACAATTAGCAGTAGTACTAATAGTAGCATATTTTACTTCATTTCAAATTTTAAGCTGTTCTTATCTCAACCTATCAGTTTTATGTTTGTTCCCATGCTCCCCTTCCCATCCCACTGCAGGGGGGGCAGTAAACAAGAGGCTGCATGGTACTTAGTTGCCAGCTGGTGTGAAACCACAACACTCCGGAATGGAATGGAAGTATGTTTGCCTACCTGAGGCACTGAGTAAAGAAAACTCAAAAAATTGTGTATTTCTACATATATGTCATTGTTCTGTGTTTTTAAATGTCATTCCAAGTCAATTTCTGATAGACAAAATTTGTCCATCTGTGTCTCTAATTTACAGCACAAAATGATGTAATTTCTATCAAGCTGACAAGAGAACATACCTTCAGAATGGTAGTGAGTCTGTCTAGGTCTTCTTCAAGTTCCAAGCACTTTTCTTTTGATCACTCACCCCTCACCCTTTTTTTTTTTTTCTTTTTTGGCACACTCACTGTTTTTTTCCCACTCCTCCAGCCATATGCAATGCCACTACCTACTCTGCCTAGGACTCTGCCTAGGACCTGGTGCTGTGCAAGGGAGTTCATGAAGTGCACTGACAGACTTTGGATCAAACTCTGACCATGGTACTACATCAGCTGCAAACTCTTTCTAATAGCTTCAACTGTTGCTAACCTGATCCTCATGGAGAAAAACCCTAGTGGGAGGACACAAACATAATCAAGGCTGACATCTAAGCACAGTCACTAAAGTATTTTGGGTTTCTTGGCATCAGTTCTGGCAGACAGCAGCTCTCAGTGAAAACACAGTATTTGTTGGGATTCTCTCCTGGAAACATCAAACATACTTTAATCCAAGTATTATTTTCTTGTGAATAGAATCAAAGAATTTGGGAAAGTGCTCAGGGACACAGACTTTCCAGATTCTATTTTAATTAAAGACTATAAATACTCATAAAGAGAGGCATGCACTCATCTTTAGGGATCAAGCTGAGTAATCCTCATTGGAAACCTTCTTGTATTTATATGATTGTGTTAGATCTTGATAAGACAGTGACTTATCTAAGGCAGAAACTTGCAAAATCTCCATCACATCGTAAGAAAGCACATTTTTAATTCCAAAACAGGTCAGGCAGGCTCATCTCCAGATGGCTCCCAAACCAACTGGAACCCTCTCTCAGCTCCCAAAGGACACTACTGGAGAACACCAGTGACTTCAAACAGGTGTGAAATCCTACCTGGCCCCAGCTGTACTGAGCACAAAACAGCCATCAGACAAAACCAAATATGCAATTCCTAATCTGGTTGCTGGAACTCAGTCAGTGATCACCCATGGTGAGCAATGAGCAAATGTAACAGAACCAACACAAAAAAAA
>VZRH01007068.1:51987-72067 GCA_013397555.1 Urocynchramus pylzowi | reverse complement strand
GCCCGGCCGGGGACGCCGGCTCTGGGTCCTGGCCGAGGGCTCTCGGTCGTTCCCGAGCCCTCCCTGCAGCGGCTGGGCCGCAGTGACAGGAGCGGTCTGCGTTCGGATTTTCGTCTCCCTTGCAGGATTTCCCCCGCACTCGGGGTTTCTGGCGTTAAAAACAAGGGAAGAGAGGGGAAATTATGATAAACCGTACACATACTGCATTGTAAAATGTTTTTCGAAGGGCTTTTCTCTCTTTTGCAGGGACGGTAAGTTTAAAACGGCACAAAGGAGGAGATAGGAAGAAAAGAAAGCACTGTGCAAACCACTAGGATTGCAATAAATAATAAACTGTGGGTCACAAGAGTATTTTTTTGAGCTCACAGATAATATAAAAATACAGTTCCTAAGCAAGTAACAAAAAAGATGGGGGGAGGAGGGAGAGGAGGGGAAAAAAAGAAGGAGGGGGGAGAGAAAGTTCCTGTGCACTTTGTTCAAGGTTCTGCACCTCTCTAAGCAGCTGTCACATCCGTACATTATGGTACATTGAATCTGAATGAGGCTCTCCACATCAAAACCTTGCATCCATTATGATATCATCTCCTGCTCTAAGCTGTAATGCTTATTAATTCTGCACCCATACTCTCCAAGCTTCAGCAAATGTATTCCATCAGCCTAGCATTTAATTTAATTAGTACAGCTGGGCTCTCATTCTCCTTTCTGTGTCAGAGGTATTGTCAGCACGTTCTGCTATAACACAATTACTGATTGCTTTTAGATAGGCAGAAATATGATTAGGGTATTGGGTGACTGTATCATAAGCCTTATTAGATTCATTTGAAATCTGGAGATAAATAGGAAACTTTTATTTGCAGTGTAATGAGATTATGCTTATTAGGCCAAGGCCTCACAACCTTTTGCAAAGAACATAGTGTATCACTAGGATTATACTCTGGAACCACACTTTTTGCTCATAGCATCCAAGCAATTTCTCAGCAGCTTTGAGATTTAACTGTTGTAGCCCTGTACACATTTTAGAATTGTTTTCTGGCTCAGTGGCTTTCTCCTTTCATAGAGTGCGTGCACCTTCCACCATGTGTTTTCTTCTGCTTAAACCAAAAAATCAGGAGGATGTTTTGCTCGAAAGAGGAAGGGTGTTTCAGTGAGCTTTGAACATGTGTGGATAAGTAAACATGCCAGTGCACTGGGGAGAAAAGTTTTTGCCAATATCAGTCTTTTTTCTTTTTTTTTTCACCTCTTTTTTTCCTTCAGTAGAAAGCTACAAAAAACATTTCATGCGCGGTTTTCAGAAGGCAAAAAACATTGCTGTTGAGATACTTTGGAGGTTGAATCTCGAGATAGAAATAATGAGTTAATTTTCTTGTGTAAAAACAATGGAAAGGCTGCACATTTCATGTCACTTCCAGAGAGTGCATTTAAATCTTAATGTATACATCCCAACCTTTTGTGTTACACTAGCCTGACAAAACATATGACACAGTGTTTGAGAAGCAAGTATTACATTTTTAAAAGTTCATTTATTACATGGATTCAGAATTCTGATCTGGTAATTTCCCTGTAACAATCAAAGGTACAAACAACCTATCACTGACTTGACAGGTTATAGAAAGGAGTCCATCAGTTTTAACATCGGTGTCAAATTTAGGTTTCATTCTCTTTCTGCGTAAGTTTTGCTGCAAACTCCAGTGGGAGCAAGATTAGGCTCTTACTGGATCCCTTTCCTTTCTGAGTGGTATTACCCAGCATGGAAGCATTTTGTAACTTGACTGTCGCAAAACCCTGAACCTAGTTTTGTGTTCCTTGTTCCACCACTTGGCTCTGCAATTAAGATAAAAGAATTTGTCAGGCTGTCGGTGTCTCAGGCTAAGATCAGACTTGGAGAGGAAAATGTGGGTTTGTGTTATCATGGTGTTTTTACTTGCATTTGCCTAGCATTGAAAGCATGTTGCAAAGGCTGGCTTGTTTCTGTCCTTAGCAAGTTCCATGTTGCATTGTTTATCCCAAACATTTGTGGTATTTTAAAACTGGCATGGGAATAAGCTTTAAAGAGTCCAGGAGAAAGGTGAAATTTCTGTATTTCTCATCTAGTTACTAAGGGAGCATCCAGAGAGTAGAGCTATTGCCACAGCCCAGTGGACTCCTGAGTGTGACGTTCCCAGCCCTGCCTCCACTAGTACTTCTGCAGGCACATCATTGTGCAGTTCTTTGTGATTCTCTAACTGGAGAAAAGCTACACTTTTAACTTTCCATAGGAATATGGATCAGTTTGCAATGGCTACTGACTTGCCTTAGGAGCCACAGTAGGTATGCCTAAGCAACAACAGCAAAAAGTTATTCCAGAGGAATGCTTCTTTAATTGGGAGACCTCAGTGCTTTGCAAAAAGAGAGGAATCATGCTCTTCATGTTAGGTACAGGCAAGCTGAGGCACAAAACAGGGAATTGCTTCTAATTATGTATCTAGAAACACCAGCCTTCCTAGTGCCAAGTCTACTAAAAAGTCAAATACTGAAAATCTTGCATTTGCACTACACATAAGAACCAATTTTATTATTGTATAGCTCAATAAAGAGGGATGCCTCTTTAAATCAGGTGTAATTTGGAAAAAGGTGATTTTTCATGTAGTTTTAGAGGACTGAATATCTAGTTTCTTTCTGCCAAACAGAAATAGAGGAACGGCAGCCCTGGTTTATAGTGGCTCCAAAAGGAGCAGAGATGACAAATGCCACAATTTTCCAGTATGTTGCTTCAAGAAAATATTTTAAAGTGTGTTATAATTGCTGTGTGTGAGAATGAACTGGTGATCCTGTTCATTTGTCCCCTGTCACTATCATCCTGATTTGCAGTGAGCAACAAGGTTATTCACATGCTCAGATTACACACATGCTTCGGTGCTCTGCTGGATCAAGGCCTAATTGACACCCTAATTGACAGGCTCAGTTGAGAGACTGAAGACTAAATTGGGCTTGGAAGCTGAAATGTGATGTATGTTTTTACCCTCAGAGGTGGTTTGTCCAGGCTGTGTTTGAGCTGTGTTACCAAATAATGTGTTCCACCTTCTGCTGTAGCTTTTGTTGCGTTTCTTTTGTCACCAGATAGAGAACTTCAGCTGCGAGGCAGAAAACCCAAATAAATATGTTAGACCAAACTGTTAGTCCAAACTACATGCTGGATGCTAAATAAAAAAAACCAATTTTGTCTTTGGTTTTTCTAAAACAAGTTTGTTAAAAGAAATACTAACAGCTATTTATTTAAAAACAGATTATTAAATTAGTGTAACTAATTGTTAGATGTTTGTTTCGTATAGGCTCAAAGGTAGAATCACAACAGAAGTAATTAGGGTAATTATTAAGGTCTTTGTTTAATTCAAAGAGAATATTGCATATTCATTCAAGTGATTAATATTTCCTATTAAAAAATATAGCATTTTCTCAAAGCTTTCATTTACAGGTATGGTTTTGGTAGTGTCATTTTATATTGTATCATGTCATCTTGCTCTCTTTCTACTTTGACAGTGTTTGTTATTCACAATGATGGCAATCAAAGGGGAAATGTTACTGGTAATTTCTGGGTGCACTTCTAACCCCCAAATATTTATAGCATTTTCCAAGGCATTAGAAAAATTGAAGATGGGGCATGAACTTGCCTTGATCTCTTAGCAGAATAAGATGTGTATATTAAGATACCAAAGCTAAGCATGTTTATATACTCATAAAGAAAATGCAGTAAGACATTATTTATAGAGTAACTGAAAACTTGAGGCCGTGCTTGTACCCTTTTACTGACAAGGAAGAGAGAAAAACCTAGGTCTGTTTCATACTTTCTTCTTTTTAAGACTAGTCTTTATAAAATGCAAAGAAAATCTACAAACTAAATGTTTGTGAGCTTTACTGTGGAGAGGTTCTCAAAGACTGTAAACTGAAAGATGAATTTGTATCAGAGAATTCTGAGGGAAAAAGAAAAACCAGCTTTGTGGACCCAGTTCTTACATGCTACTAATCACACAGGACACAGAGTGGCAGGATGTCTTCCAATATTTGTTGCTGGCACATTACACACACCATCTTTACAGGGCAGTTGGACTGGTGTGGTCTCCTCCTGGCTGGATTTAATGCTTGGATTTAAATCCAGATTCTTGTCTTGGTAAAGCCAGGTGTTTCTCTTGAATTCCTAAAATGCAAAATTGTGTTGTTCAGACAGAAAATAATGTTGCTTGTTAAATTAGCAAATACCATTTTTTCTTCTTGTGTTTTGATACTGCTGTAGCACTCATAGAGTATGCACTGTATGTGTATTTGGTGGAAACAAACCCAAATAGGACCAAAATTCTCTTATCCAGATCCCTTACCACTCTAATGATGATCAACTGGAATATTGTTGGTGCCATTGTTTAAATAGATACATTCCACACTAGAACTAAAAATAGCAATTACAAGATTTTTTTGTTTTCTTTTTTATTACTGCAAAAGTACACTAGTGAGGATAGTAATGCCTAATTCACTTAATGTACTTGTACTAGTGCCATAGTTAGGATCTAATGCTGCTGTTATGGTCTACTGATGGCCTGCCTTTCTAAGTTACAAAAAGTTGGTGCACTATGAAGCTGGCCAAACAACTGAGTAGAGAGAAAAAAATTGATACAGTCATAAAAAATGGAGCGAACACAGTTATAAGTGGTAGCATCACAACTGGAATAATTACAGCTTTGCATTTTAAAGTCACATCTGCAGATATGTTGAAGTTTACATTTTACCCCCTTGGACATAATTATTTTTACTCACAAAATGTTATAGCCCTTCTTATTTGTGACCATTTAAGTGGACATTGATAAAGGAGAAATAATGCAGGCTCGTTGCTGAACCACCAGAGGATTGAGATGATGTAGGTGTCTGCAATAAGACAGAAAACAAAGGTTTCAACTCTGCTGAAACCTTTTGGCCAAAAGACAGCACAAGTACTGTGCTCATGTGTTAGGACTCGTCATTTTGTTGCTTGTCCGCAACTCCAGAAATTAATTAGAGAACATATAAACCTTCTTTTTTTGTCCCTCCTCCAGCTGAGTTTGATAAGCCTTACTGTCTCTGTAGTAGACTTCCATGCTTCTAGCAATACCCTAGGACAGCTAGGCAGGATTAGCTCTGCTGATGTTGATAGAAGTTTTCCATCTAGATCCTGTTTCTCCCACCCTCCCTTCCAAAAACGGTGCACCTTTTCCACATCTAAAATTACCAGTGGCTTTATGAAAAGGTGCTGTGAGGAGTTGCAATGCAGCAGAATTTAATCCCCTCCTCACCATCTTGCAATACAGTCAGGATCTCATTCAGCTTTAGGGTGTGCAGGTTAGGGTGTTACCAGGTTAGGGTGTGCATTTCCTAACCTGGTAAATCCATTACTTTACAAATTTATGTGAAACTGATTTCAGAAGAAAGGCCTCACCTCTTAATAGACTTGGTCTTCTCTTCCATCATGTCATGGCACTGAATTGATATCCTATGTCTCAGAGGTTTCATAGAGTTATCAGATTCATTTCTAAGGGTAAAGGATTTATTTGGTCAGATCCGTAATATAAAATGCCTTTGGCTTCAGGCATTTTTGACATGCATGCATTTTTCTGTGGGCAAAGAAAATGTGAAAACTTGCATTAAAAATTATAAAATTCTGTAAAATTACTGTTAACACTTACTTGCCTTTGGTTTCCATTATGTACCAGCTGACAAATAATGCATGACAACTTTTCTTTTTGTGTCTTTTTTTTTAATTTTTCGTTTCAAATATCCTTTTCTAATTATTAGCTTCTCTGCAGTGTTTTTTTTGGGATGGACTATGCCATTAATATTCCTACAAACACTCTGCTGGTTAAAGCTTAGTGTATTTGAGCCCCTACAGATAGACTTTTTTCTTGCCCAAAGCAGCAGTAGCAACCTGAAAATCTATGTTGATGGAGGTCATCTGTTGTGTTACATGCATTTTCTCTGCTCCTTGTCTCCACTTCAGTATGTAAATATATTCATTTCTTTCCTGTTGTCTGCCACAATTTTTTATACTGACAGAATATTATGGGGGCTGACAATGAATACTTCTCTTCCCCCCTGCTTTCCTGTGTGCTATATGGAAAACAAACAGGAGAGTTAAGACTGTAATTCTCACTTCCAGTAACTGAGTCCTGGATTCTGTTGCTGAGACTGAATAGAACAGGTACATGGTGAGTTTATTTCTGAGCACAGAGCTGCAGTAACTACATCTTGATTAAGAAATGCCACTAAAAGCCAGAAGAGTTAGATTTTATTCCAGTCTCTGATTTTTATTTTCCCTTTAACCTGGACAGGAGTTCTGAAATATGACTGCTGGTTTGTTTAGAAATCTTACCAACACTTGAATGGGTCTTCTGGGATGGATGTCCTGTTGAGTTGTGTTGCAAAGCTACTTGAGTATAGCTGCTGCTTATGCTAGCCAGTGTTCATAAACCAATTCCCCAACAAAATATACTATGTTAAAGATGGGTTTGTTGGTATTAATGTGCATATGCATAGAAACAAAATCCTATTCCAGAGCAAAATTTAGTGTCAGCTGTTTACTCTACAATGTCTGGTAGCATCCATCTTCTGGGTAGTCTCTGTCCAATGACCCAGTGCAAGCACGTGGGGACCTGTGGGTTTCACTTTGGAAAGTGTCACATGTCTACCACTAAAACACTACCTGTTTAATCAGTCTTTTCTGAGATTAAATTAGTTGTTTTAAACATAGCATGCAAGTGTTTAAGAGTCTCTGTATAACTATTGGTCAAAATTTCACCAAATTTACAATTTTCAAAAGTTTGCAATTAAAACACTATTTTTATTACAAACCTTCTAAGATTTGCAATGACAAATACAAAGATCTTGTCACACTTGTGACTGGAGAATTTTCATAATGAAAAAATGGGACACACTGGCATTTTTCAAAATAACAACGTAATAGAAAATTTTCTGTGGCATATTTTTAACATATTTTAGTAATTGTTGTTTCAGGTACCTCATGTTGTTAAGTAATATTGTGGCCATTTTTTTAATAAAACCGGATTGATGAAAATTAGATTCCAGATGAAGTATTAGAAGCTACAGGAAGTCAAATGTTGAGAATAGTGATCAACATGATATATACAAATGTAGGTATGTAGGACAGTATAGAAGGAACAGATACAGTGAACAGATATGGTAAAAAAAATGGGACAGAGTAAAAATGTAGAGTTTGGTTGGACTAGAGTCATTGAGAAGAAGAAAATGACCCAGGGAAAGCAAAGAGGGACAGAAAGGTTGCTTTGGAAAATGGGTGGGCAATGGAAAATTGTATGATTAGGAGCTGATGGGATGGAAAAAAGATAAAGGTCAGAAAACACTATGCCTTGTGCAAGTGTAAAGAAACAGAAATCTGGATTTCATAGGTTAAATCTCAACCATGTTAGATTCTGTTGTATCACCATAACTCAATCATCTTCATGTAAGTCAACATCAGGAAACTTAATTACTTGAGCATCTGCTGCTTATCTAGGGAGGAAAAGTGTTGGACTTGGCATTCCCTGTGGTCTTTTGACACATCAAAAGTTATTGGAGCAAGTCCAGAGGAGGGCCATGAAGATAATTAGAGGGATGGAGCAACTCTCCTAGAGGAAAGGCTGAGTGAATTAGGATTGTTCAGCATGGAAGAGAGAAGGCTTTGGGGTGACCTAATTGCAATCTTCCAGTATCTGAAGGGAGCCTACAAGAAAGATGAAGAGGGACTTTTTACAGGGCATCTAGTGACAGGACAAGGGGGAATCAAGTAAAAATTGAAAGAGAGCATGTTTAGATTAGATATTAGGAAATAATTCCTTTTGAGGGTGGTAAGTCAAGGTAACAGGTTGCCCAGAGAAGCTGTAGATGCTCCATCCCTGGAAGTGTTCAAGGTCAGTCTGGATGGAGCACTGAGGAATCTGAAAGGTGTCCCTGCCCATAGCAGGGTTTTGGAACTAGATAATCTTTAAGTCCCCTTCCAACCCAAACCATTTGATATTCTACAATATGTAACATATGGAACTAAAATTCAATTCTCACTGACATTTGCTTCAGTAGCTGTCCTTGGTCATTGTGAAGAAGAAACCCCAAAAGTCTGAGGAGTTTCTATGACTTCCTGTTGAGACCAAATCTGAATCCTGCTAAGAGGAAGGTAGAATAAGGAACGGCCATTAAACCTACAGTGAATTGAGCCATGTCTTTAATTATGAGATTCTGAAGTGTTCTCAAGTTCTTGGATTTCATCTTCATGCTGGCTGTGTCTAGACCCTATCTGGAGGAAAGCCAGGCATGCACCAAACTTAACCCTTACATCTCTGTATCCAGATATCCATTCATGTGTGGAAGACCATAGTCTTTTCTAATTGGTAAGACACTGTGATTCTGGGTTTATGTGACTGGGTTTATGGCAATAGGTCCATCGAATGCAGACTTAATCAAAGAAGAAAATTAGATCCCTACAACCGTAAGAGTTGCTTGGGGGTTTTTTGGTTTTGTTGGTTTTGGTTTTTTTTCTGGCAGGAATCCTAAGTATTAGTGATTTCTAAGAGTTGTCTGATGTCTCTTTGGACATTCTGCTGGTTTCACTGCCATCAGACAATAAATTCAGCTTACTTATATATGTCTAAATTTCAACTAATAATGTAGTAGCAAGAGTTTGTGCACTTTTCAAGTTAATATGAACAAGGTCCTGATTTCATTAATGTGAGTACCTTATGACAAAAATTACAGTATGATAGCTGTTTTTCCCTGCTCTGCATATGATTTATGTGTAAGACCACAGCAGGGTCTAGTGGTAAACAAATGTAGTCTGGACATTTTTTTAAGTATCAGTAGGATTGGGGTACTAGGACCTTCTGAATGACACCAACCACAAAACCTCTCTAGCAATTGCTGGTTTCATTCTAGTAACATACTGAACCCACTATACACATATGAATATGTATATGTATATATATATATTTTTTATGAAGTTACCCAATATTGAATTTAAAACTTCAGGCTGTTTCTTAAAGTGAGGTAGCATATGTAGCATGATCACTGGGTCATATAGTGAATCTCTAACTCAATTATTGATGATAATAATGCGAGTAAATATTATGTTTTATTAGGTGTGTAGGCCCAACAGAAACAACACCACTCAGCCTCTACTTATGTTTGCCATTTTCCATCCCCAGAAAGAGAAAACGTGAATTAAAACTGATGAGAAATGCATTCACTGGGGTATATGTCACACAGCTGCAATAGGGATAATTGGAAGCTTAAACCCTAATCCTGCAAACACTTAAGCGGTGCTTAACTTCAGTGTATGCAGGTTGACTTAAATGCAATTACTCATTTTTTCAAAAGTGCACCTGCTAAATCATATGATAGAGAGGGACAGAAATGGGGCTTTATTTAACATGAGCTGCTGAAACTCTGTGCAAGGAAACAGACCTGTGGAATTGCAGTTGACTCATACAACATTTTCACATAGCACACAAGCCTGTGCATGCATTATTCATTTCTCCAATATTCTTCAAGATGTTGAAATTTTTTGATGGAGTAATATACTTACATTCAAAAAGAACAAAATAAGTAGAAATCCTACAGCAAAAAGGAGTATGCTTAAATTAATCTATGTGTATCCATGTGTACAGGCATGTGCCTTTGGTATAATGATTTGTCAGTGAAGAATGTTGGATAGATGTAGTTATTAGTGTTTGTGCATGTCACGAACTCACTCTCAGCAAGCTCTGAGGTCTTTCATGTTATGTTATTATTTAATTTTACTCTTTTAATCTGAAAGAGCAGCCTGAGATCAGTAAGGGGATGATTTTATCTTAATCATCACCACTTTCTTCATAAACATGCAGATGTTCAGCCTTCTAGTAACTCCAGTGATGACTTTTTGATGCATGAGGACAAAGGAATAAAGTAATTTCACCTTAAACACTATTAAAACTGATAGTCTGGATATATTAATACCAGAAGGAAATACTGCTTGTGCCTTTTTGGAAGTTGGAAAATATCACAGTAGAGTTTGGAGTGAGGTTGCTTTTTCCTCCTTTTACTCCCTAGTGACAGAGTGTGGCATTGACATGTTGCTGGGCTTTTTTAGAAGGATATGTTTGAATATACTTTTCTTAGTTTAACAATGATCAATAGAATTGGCAGTTTGAGATATCCTCATTTTACCTAGTGGGAAGTTCTTAACCAATACTGCTTCTTCCAGGAAAACCCTGATGGAATTTTTTAAGTGTTTATCCTCCATGTATATAAAAGGTTTTCAGTTATGGGTTGCATATGTAATGTATGTAAAACATTTTAGTCCTCAAAAGATATTCTAATTTAGTGAACTTTTGACTACATCTGATAGAAAACACAAACTTTATATCCTCTTGGAATATAGGGGAAACTATCTTATGGGTTTTTTTCTTAATTTCCTTATCTGGGGTGCCGCAGGAGATGAGTATGTCAGCAGTAACAAAATGCTGCAGAGGAAGCTTGTTGATTGAGGGATGAATAGGTGGCAAAAGCAGTTTCACCCAGCCTGTATTTGACATCTGGAAGTGTTTCTCTGTTTCTGCATCTGGATGCACCTTCTGGCTGTACCTCGCTCCTAGGGGTAGCTGAGAAGGTGTCGTGTTTCATGTGAAGTCACACAAGATTCTCCTGGTGATCTCAGAGGGCAAAGTGTGACGTTGGCACTAATGTTACAGTCAGTTTGGTTTTTTTAAAACTGGTATTGAGAGAGATTTGTCTTCACTCATACCAGTAACTCATCTCCATCATTTTCTGGGTTTCACTGGAAGGAAGGACAGGCATACATCTGGCTGGATACCTCTGAATAATCTGGCCAGACCTCCATCTGGATGATTGGAGGGCACTAGAGCTGTATGGTACAATGTGAGCATACATTCCAACAGCTAGACAAAGCCTGTGCATGCACAGGTGAGACACTGCCATTTTTTTGTGTTGAGTGACCACAGGGGAGACAGTTTCACACACCTTGGGAAGAAAAAGCTTAAAGCATGCTCATAGGATATCCTAGACAAAGGCATATCATTCATTATGTGCTGCCAGCTACTTGGGATACAGGCTACCAAAACACTTTCTGAGGAACACATGAGCTAGGCCAAAATAAAGGCCTTCATAGAGTAAGCAGCATGAAAAAAGTCACCATTCTTGTCCTTTTGTAATTAAAATGATCCAGACTCTCGTGTTTTGCACTGGCTTCGGCAGTTCTACTGTGCATTGTCTACTACTTCAGACTTTGACAGGTTTTTGACATATCTGTTCCTGCTCCAAAGTCAATTCAAAATTCAAAAAGACAGATAAGAGCTATGTGAACCATTTCCAGACTCTGAAAACTTCTCTGTATGTCTAGGGAATTTTGTGGTCCTGAAACACAGGCGGTGCTTGACTTTGCAATCACCTAGTAGGAGATGTTTGAGGGCAGGCAGAGGGGCAGCATCAGGAGCTCTCCTCATCAGTGAGGTCTCCTCATCATCTCCTCATTCTTTGTACTGCCAGTGGACAGGGATAGGCACACTTGTAGCACACAAGCTATCCAAATGGATTGAAACATCCAGTCAAGTTTTGAATATCTCCAAGCAAGTAACAGGCTCCATAACTTCTCTGGGCTATCCACCAAGGGTGAGCTAAATTGTGCCCTTAGAAGTACCTGTTCCACTCTAGTGAGCATGAAGAAAACCTAGATGATCATTCAGATGGAGGCATCTGATTGAGGTGTAATAAGGCCTGCCCCTATGATCACTTAAACTGAGACCTAGGCAGCATAGAGATGGCTTAGATTTGGCTCTCTTTCATCATATTTCTTTCCCTTGCCTTTACTTGTCCTTTCTTTGGAGGTAATTTTAAGGATGTGTATAATATTAATTATGAATTTACTGCAATTACTTTCTATCCATATAATGCAAAATCAAAAATTGAATTAACCAGTCCAGGTCAACCATGAGCCTTTACCCAAAACACAAAATAACTTTTTTTAAAGTTGAAAATCAGTCTGAACTGCTATTCCTTTTGAGGGAGACATTTTTCAGTTCCTCTATGACAGTATGTATACAGGTATGCTTTGTTCAGCTTGTTCATCTAAGATTGACATATTTGTAAATATTGCATAAAGTCGTTTGAATTACTTGTTGTTTGTGTTGCATTATAAATAGCTTTGGGCTCCTGAATGATCTTGGCATAGTTTCATGTGATCTAAGATCTAATAGCTTTTGTCTTCTAGTTTAAGGGTATAGCAGTGAAATTTCTGTCATGACTGCTCTGAAATGTAATGGAATAGATTTGTAGCCAAATGGCTAGTAAAGGAATTTTCCTAGTAAACTTTTAGGAATGTGTGAGCAAAATGTTTGGCACTAGTGCCACTATAATTTGTGTGAGTTGTGTGTGTATATGTAAGTATATATGCACATACACTGTGTATGAACACATAGATATGTGTATGACTTGCTGATCTAAAAATCTTTAAGATTACTTTAATATAGGGATTTTTTAATCCTGGAATTCTGTCTTGTAGTCAACAGGAAATATGATAGCTCGTAACAGGAATTCTATCCTTGATGAGATGATATTTGCACCTGAAGGAGTGTATATAGTACTATTTCAGGCCAAAGCAGACAAAGGTAGTACTCTTATAATTACTTTGTTTTCACTGAAAGGGGATACAAAGAAGCAAAGATACTTGCCAAACTAATATCGGAAGTCTGTAGAAATTAAATCTGATTCAACTATGAGCACGTTATATATTTACCTGATGAGGGAGGGAAATGCTCATACCTGTTGGTCAAGTAGATACATGAGTTTGGGATTTGTTTTCATTTTTTTTTATATATTTTTTACCTAGATTTTAATTTAGATGAAGAGGAATGAGAGTGTCTTTGTGGTGTCTGTGTAGTGTATTGATTTCAATGTTGTACCTTAAAGAGCTAATTTACCATGTGTATCTTATCTATATGAGTATGTCCTTCATGTCCAGTCTAATAAATGTTAAGTTCCTGGGTGTTTTTAGTGGGATTGGGATAAATCAATCTCTTTTTTTTGTCCCCAGGGCATTCTTCTCTGCATCACATCCCTTTTACCTGTTCAGTGTAATTTAACCTGAGTCAGGAAATCAGTTGAATCTGTGTCTGGAAAACAAACAAATCCAAGAAGTAAATGCTCCCCCAATCCCTGAGGATTTAATATTTTCAATCATAGTCATATAATGCAGTAGAATAAAGCTCTGAAAACCAAAGTAAATAAGAGAAGTCATTTAGTCCCCAGTCCTCAGGGACAACCTAGATTATTAAAACCAGTTTGGTGAAAGTCTGTCTGATGAAGTTGACTTTTTTTCCTATCTACCTGTGTTTAATCATTCTCCAAACCTTTTTTGCTCTCCAATTACATGAATCTTGGTGAATATGAGGTATGGAAGTAGCGTAAATCCTGAGTTCTCCAATCTCCCGTGAATGAACTCTTAAGCCTCAAAGTGTAGCATGGCTGAAGAACAGGCCTTTGTCTCTGAACTAGTTTCAGATAAATAAGGAGGAACCTTTGACTCTTATTCTTCATAGAAGACTTGGTTTCAATCTATGCCAGAAGTCTTTAGAAAAAACGTACTTGAAAAGGTGATTCTAGCCTTATATCTTGGCAAAATAGCTGCAAATCCCAGTTACTTTCCTTTAGATTTAACCTAGTTGTAGTTACTCTTCTGAATTACTCAGGCATAATGAAAAAAATGTGTCATCTTAAACTTAGCAAATCATAACCATTGCTAATTTGTAGTGTTGGGAATGGGGAAGAATTACCTATGGATTTCTTTGAATATCAGTCAGGTTTGACTTTCAAGTTTATGATGTTATTTGTAGCAATAGTAACAATAGCAATTAGAGCTCAACAGGTTTCATCCATAGGTGCCACATTTGCATTTCAAGGGCAGTGCGTGGTGAGTGCTTTTAATACAGTCACTCCTCAGTGAAAGCAGTGGTGGTGGCAGTATTAAAGTGGTTAGTAAGGATGCCTCAGCCCAGGCCACCACATAGCAACCACTAGGTTTCTAAGGACAAATAGCTCTTGCCTGCCCTAAGCAACTCAGTGAGAACATCAAAACATGCCTTGTGAGAGACCTCTAATACCCATTAGTGGTAGCAACTGTTACCTCAATCATGAATGACACAGCCCTAATTATTAAGGTAATTAGAAGTTATAACACTGGCAATATTAAAGGGAGAACTTCTAAAGCCCATTAACAATGCTACTTTAAGTGATCTGGCTGTGAACTGTTCAAATCTCTAATTACATTATATGTCTGTCTTAAAGGGTGATGTAATTAAGTGATGGGAGAGGGAATGAATGTATAGAGACTACTATAGTATACTTCGTAAGTACTATTTTCGCAGAAACTAGCCCCAGTAATGTCATTATGTCATTTAGGGGTAGGGTTTTTTGTTCAACTCTATACCACATGTAGCTAAAAAATACTTAGAATATATAAAAATTATATATCATGGCTTAGTATAGTGATATTACCAAAATTAATTTGGATTGGATACATTATTCAAGCATGACAAAATCATCAATGCAATGGCTTTGTTCATACCACCTCAAACAGCACTACATTTCAAGATCACCCTTGTAAGTAGGTAAATACCCATGTCCTTTATATCCTACATGGAGGAAACCATTTTAAATATTTTAGAAGAAAATACACCAAATGTTACAAAAATGAGTATTTTTCAAATGAGATTTATCAAAAGTTAACAACAGTTTGCCTGCGTAAGAACTGATGACAGACTTCAGCATTTTGACCTTTAGGTGTTCACAAATTTAAATTGAGGACCGGAGAACAGAGGAAGCTTAGCACAAGTCCCTTCTTTTCAGATTGGCAAGAAAGTTAGAAAAAAAAGGGGAATATAGTGAAAACAGAGTTGGATGGATAGAGGACACCGCAATTCTCCAGTCTTTGGTGATTTTTCAGGTTGCTTTCCATGAATTACAAGAAGTAGAGGATTAGTGCTTTCCCACGTTCAGTAAAATATTCATTATCTCAGCAAAGAGAAACAAAATCAAGTAATTCCCTCTTCATGGTTCCTTTTATTCAGAAATTGGCTATTTTTTCTGAGCATGAGACCTCCAAGTTCTCAAAAACAGTGGGATCCAAGTGCTTCTGCCTTTGCCAAAACCTCATCTGTATGCATATGCAGCCATAGTAGCAAAATTCATTGTCTAGTTAGATGTTTACATTTTTGAAACATTTCTGCTAAATTCAGTGAAAGTAGAAAAGGTCCATATACAACAAAGCAAATTAAAATCTGTGCTCTTTTATTCTGCTTATCTTTTCACATTTGATATCCCATCCTGAGTTGACAACTCTATGAATCATCCCTTTAGAGATGATTAGCGGATGACCCTTATACCCTTCCTCCAATTTCTGTGGGGTGTCTGAAGTGAGGAAAATTTGTCAGCATACTTGGGCATAACAAGGTCTGACTGTCGCTTTTGTGTGGGGATACTGGCCCCATTCAGCCCTCTGTGAATGCCCCCCCCCAACTTGTACCACAAGAATCACAGAATACTAGAAGGGTTTGGGTTGAAAGTCCAATCAGTTTTTGCAAAGACTTGGAACAAGCATTTGTGAACACATGATCAAATACAGTTCCAGGATCTGGCTAGAGTTGGATGTAGAGCCTAATCAGAGCAAGGCAAGTCAAAGTCAGGCAATAGAAGGGTAAATATACACAAGGCAAGCATCTAGGCAAGACCAGAAGGGATCAGAAGCCAAGCCAAAGGAAAGGAAACTCGATACAGTTGTACCAAGTTGAAGGGCAAAACAAGAAAGAGGTCAGAGGCGACAGTCAGAAAGCCAAGGAATTACAATGCAAAGCAGAGCATGGGAAGGGGAGCAAGACACAAGAGGAGCCAAAGGCAGATTAAGCAGTTAGGGTGTGATTATTCCTTTGATACCCAGGGCAAAGAAGCAGCCAAGTTCATCTGGTTATGTTTATCAGGGTTTCAGGGGTCAGCAAAGGCGGGAAAAGAGGGGCCTGGCAGGTCCCTGGAGCTAGAAAGAGCTGGAAGTTTCTTTCTGCTTTCTAGTACCCCGTCAAACATAAGACTTAAACATTTCAGCCTGCAAATAGCTGGCTGAAACAGCTGAAACAATAATTAAACAACTGTTTTGAGACAAGCAAGGAGAGTATTGAAATAAATGCTGTGCATATATGCCTGATTTACTCAGGGGCATATGTAGAAACATGGATATTGAAATAGGCATTGACCTGACCTTGGTCCCCAGACTTCACAGGACATGGCATTCAAGTTGTTCATGTCACTGGTAAGCACAGGTTAAGTATTTCTATGAAAATATACTACAACAGTAGGAATAAAAGAAAGAAAATGAGATGTGATACCTTGCTGTGGTTGATTTGATGCTTATGAAAGTAGGTGTTTAAGGTTAAAGGAAAGGAGATAACCTTCAGCAGATGGTATAATGTTACATAGGAAGGTGTATGTTCATGGAGTCTATTCGAATTTTTCTGTGTTTTAGAATACATTTTGAAAGAAAAGTCACATCATGGAGTTACAATTTAGCAATATTATGATGATGCTTAAATTGTACTCAAATTGATGCTGAAAGTCTGGAAATTATATAGTGAAGGATTTTTTCCTAGAGAACGACATCCAGGCTCCCAGATGTCAGAGGGCAATCAAGCCTTTCATTCTCAGTTGTGTCTTAATCCCCACTGTCTTTTCTAATTCTGAGGTGCTGATTCTGAGAGGAGCTCCATGACTTCACAATTAAGTTTTTTCTTACCTTCTATGCAGATTATAGTACAGTCCTTAATTTCATGATTGTTTACCTAGTCTCAAATCTCACAACATAAACTATATTATTTCTATGAACACCTTTAATAACAGCTAGAAATGTTGAGTCATTCTGTTCTCCCTTTTGCTTCTACATGGAGAGAAATATGAACTTTACTATTAATTTGTGGGGTTTTTTTTTAACTGAAGCTTCTCAGAGATTATGAGAACATTGTCTACAAGTTCAAAATGCTCTACTGAAATAAAATACGTACAACACAGGTGGTTTTGATCATATGACTGATCAAGAGTTGTGTAATAAATTGAAGTCATACCTCTCTTCTCTTTGGAGAAGAAAGGGGGGAAGGTGACAGATGAGTGAAGTTCTGGCACAAAGATAATGCAGAACTATTGTTCACCAAATTCCATATTATATGAAGTAGAGGCTACTCACTGAAAACAGTGGGAAACTGAGTTAAAACAAAGAAGCAGCCAATCCTTTTACCTAGTGTATAGTGAATTTCCACAGCTTGCTACCACAAGAGATTGCAGATGCAGACCCTCAGAGGGTCTCCAAAACAGAAGTCAGAAAAATTCATTAAAAAGTCCATAAAGTGATTAGAAGGACTACACAGGGAGGTGCCCTCTGAAATCCCTGGTGTAATTATTTGTGTGCTAAGGGACTATAAAAGAAATGGACTGCAAATAATGACTTGGCTCACATGCTGTCTGTGAATGACATCTCCTTTTGCCATTGAGACAAAATACTGGACTACAACACAGTAGCTTCGTGTTCTCGTGCATTTTGCTGCTTGTGGCTTTGGGTCACCTTGCCAGCATACTACCTGCTAATTCATTCTTTTTGAAGCAGTTTCAGCAGCTCTTTTCCACCATACACTAAGGATTTATCTGCTGACTGGCCAAAGGTACCTCTTGTAAAACAGCTGTTTGGATGTAGGTGATGAGGTGGCTATTTGACTAAACTAATCTAGAAAGACAGAGTGCACATCAAGACTAAATGGTACTCTGTACAAATTAAGTGTGAACAGCTTGTCAGAGAAATAAAGACAGAGAGGAAAAGTTTGTTGCAGTGATTCAAAAGAGAAGGGGCATTTACTCAGCCCTGGGATAACTACATTAAATCTGATTTTATTCTGTCTTTAAGGGTCTTCATTATCCTTTGTAAATATGTGGTCAAGTTGGAATTTTGTAAAGAAAAAAAATAGAAAATTGTGGTTGTTTCTACATTAGCCAAACTGCCAAACTTGCAGTAAGGGTAATATACATATATGCTGTGTACTAACTGGTACACAGCAAAGCACAATATTCCTGAGGGTGAGGTGGTAACAAAAGCTGAAATACTGGAGTATTTCTGAAGTTCCCAGCAATGGGGACCATATTTTGCACAGGCTGGCTTGAGCACTGATGCTGCCAGCATCTCCCTGACAGAGGAACCTTCCTGAAAACAGTTTGTTTATTTAGACAAATAAGCTCCTTTAGCTGTGGTAGGATAATGGAACTGAGACTTTGTGGGATTTGTAGCAGCAGTGTGTAAAATCAGCACAAGTATGTGAATTCTTAATGTTGTCCTTAACTGACTGCTTTGTCCCAGTTCAAGTTTTCTCATGTTTTCACATTGATCATACATTCCTAGTTGGGAATTTATATTACATCAGTTAACTAAGAGAATTCAGTCACAGGTCTTCTCTAAGCTGAACAAAGTCTATAGGAGTGAGCAGGAAAGGCAGCTCACTGCAGATGGTGCTTGAGTGGGAATCTTAATCCTTGTTTTTCCATCAGTCTGGCAAGTCACTTCACTACCAGCCTCAGTCCTGCTTGTTTTTTCCAGACTAGAAGAGGGAGATCATAGCAAAGAAGTGTGAGTAGATGTTACCTTTTTTTCTTTGGAGTTTGGCTCAGACCATTTCCTGGTTCAGAATTCAAATTCTTGTGTTAAGATACGTGGTTCACATGCTATATTTCTGTCTCCTGCTAGGAACAGGGAAGTACGTAGGAAAAGGTAAACAACTTCTTGCTAAGAACTTATTTTAGGGACTGGTTTGCAATATATATTTAATTACATCTTACTTATTTAATTATATTCTTACCAATAAACTTGATTATTTGAGCATTTTTAGAAGAAAAAGTATATAGTACTAAAAACATATGAAAAGAAAAGCCACTTAAAATACAAATATTTGTGGGCATCTTCTGTAGCTATAGTGTTTGGTTTTCATTATTATTCCATTCCTGGCAAGCATAAAGAATTTGGGACTACAAACTTCAAAATTATAAAACCTTTCAGGTAAAGCTATGTCTGTAGGATCTAGCCCATGGTCTGGTGTGCACTGATGGACCAGTCTGCACAATGTATTGTGGCCAGTTTCATCTTGTGAGTGAGCATTTTTTTATTTATGTAACAGAGACTCCCATTTTTTGATTCATGTGACTCAAACTCCCCATTTTTTATTAAACAGGCTTCTGCAATAGCAAGCACGATATAAACTTAGAGCCATGGTAAAAGCAACTTGAACTACTTCATGTAGATGTTGTCCTTGTATGTTTTGTTTTATTAGAATTTTAGATAAGTTTAATATTAAACATTTATCAGAGGACCATAGAGTTTACATAAAAAGTATATCCTCTTACTAAAACCTCAATTCACCTGAAGAGTTCTGATAACACATATAAAGCACTCAAGTTCCATTTTTGTTTGGTTATTACAATATCAAATCCCCAGTTGAACCAATCGTGCTTCTGCATTATCCCATATTAGATGTTTAAGCTTCCAGCTTAATATTCTTCCTCCTTACTGTTCATCAGTAGATAACTGGAAAAGTGTTCCCTTTGTTTATTGTGATTTATATGCACGGTAAATACTTCAATCCATTTTCTCTGAGTTTCCTGCGATACTAAGTTGAAAGCCAATTGAAATTCACTCACTGAAGGTGCTGTGTTGAACTGCCTTAGCTTTTTCTCTAAACCATGTGTTGCTTCTCTTTTAAATCACTTCAACAAACTTTTTAGGGCTCATCTGCCAGTGCTACACACAATAAACTGGCAAATCCCAAAAAAGTAAGAGAAGGAATTTCATATCTTCTAATGGGGTAGAGTGATTTCTCTTCCTGGTCAGAGATCACCTTAACCATTGTCCTTAGTACTGTACATAAAATGTGGTAGCCTTGGCTCTGGCCTTTTGTCCCTCTTTTGCCCTCCCTTACCATGTCAGGTTCTTTGTTGGTTTTTATTTTGGCGGGGG
>VZRH01007068.1:21000-51891 GCA_013397555.1 Urocynchramus pylzowi | reverse complement strand
GGGGGGGCGTTTTGCCTATAATTAGTAGTTGCAGACATTTTCTGTAGTCATTGGTTATTCTGCAAAAGTGTAATTTGGTGAAGGGGCATTTGCACAAAAGAGAAAATGGAAGGCTGATTTCAATAGTAGGGGGCCGAGTGATTATGAGGCAGAAAGAGTTTATGTTAGTTCTAAAGCAGTTTAAGGTCTACCAAAAAAAAAAACCAAAACACAGTCTATTATTGCAGAATACTGTCTGTGTAGGAACATAGAGATTTACTACAATAAAATTTACTACAAGCGGTAGCTGCTGCAGCATTATAATTTTACAGCCGTAGTTCTGCCGTAGTTAATTTCCTCACATGGACAAACCCTCAAATTTTTACTTGCAAAGTCTCACAAAGAATTCTTATTCAGGACTATCTTCATGAATACCTGACTTCTTTTTAGAAAGTTATTGCTTTTTAAAACATCAGTTGTTGTAAGAGCTATAAATTCTCTCCCAGGCATCACAATGTCTTTGAAGCACTGCGCAGATTTTAAAATGCCCAAAATACACTATTCCATTTTGTCATTTAAATGCTGTGCAGATGTTATAAACTCCTGAGATGAATGGACCTGACAGCATTAATAATAACAGCAAGTCCTCTTTGCAAAAATTAGTATGGCTGCTAATTGCTCTTTAGCCATTAGGCCCAACAAAGTAAGAGAGTAAGGAGTGTGCGACCAAAGTGAAGGTGTAAGGTTAAGAATAGGGATCTGAAGGCTGAAATAATGCTTAGATAGCAAGGCTGGCAGTTCCTTGGAAAATCATCTTAATGACCTGTGTGAGGAACGTTGCATGAATGTCTTTCTCAACCAAAAGCTGTGGAAGGGAAGAAATAGGAGAGCACCGCATGGCCACTCTTTCAGCTACACAGGGATCTACTGCTCTTCTAGACTGGGCAGCAATACACACTCACACATGATGGGGTAAGCTGTCTCTCATGCAAACCACTGGCTAAGAAACTGGCAATATTTATGTCAACAAATCCATTAGTTTGACCTAGGTAGTGGTAGGCTATGACTAGAATTATTGGAAGAGGACACCTTTGTAGGAGTATGCAAACTGCACTGAATCTCTGCATTCACTTAGGCTGTACAGCTGGGGCACCCTCATCCCCTTGTTGTTGTTGGACATTTTGTTTGCTTGCATGTGGTGAGTGTTTTGTTCTGTTAGTGATAGGAAGACAGAGTATGGCCTTGCTAAAAGCATACTTATTTTGAAACACATAATTTACTGTTGAAGACAATTGTTAACAACCTGGAGCCAAGAGGGAAAGCTGTGAGGTTCTATCGTAAGCATCCTAAATAAACAAGAGTAAATGCCCACATAACCCTGATAGTACAACTGTAAAAAGTGTTTTCACAGTATTCTCAGGCAACTTCACAGGCTCTTCAAAGAGCCTCCCTTTTTTCTGCTTTACTGGATTTTGTTACAGTTCAAGGGCAAATGCCTATTTGCTTCACTTAAAGCTCTGATACATTCTCCTGCTACATTAGGACCAAGTTTTCAAATGGGAACAGCCTTTGTATCAGAGATAACCAGCTTGAGAGCCTTCAGGGATCTTCACTGTCAGAAGGTGAGTTCTCAGTTCTTTCAGGCACCCCACCTACTAGCACCAGCTACCATCATCAGGTGTCACTGCAAATGGAAGCTATTCTTGAGCTTTTAGACTTATTTTTCAGTAATACTTAGCTTTATAAAAACTTCCTGCTTCAAGCCAGCTCCTTTAGTGAGAACATTCATTGTATTAGTAATCACTTACCCTATCCTGATCCACTGGTTATTATTGTGGATCTCAGCACAGCAGAAAAATGAGCTATTTCCTTGAAATTGTGTCTCCTTATGTTTATGAATAGGATCATGTGTGTGGAGGCAGCTATACAGAGTAATAAACCTAATGATAAACTAAAAGGTCATTTCAAGTGCTGTTACTACCAAGAGAATAAAAAGATGCATCAAGAACCATGCTAGTTTCAATCCATGATCCCCAAAGAAAGGTTGAGGACAAACTAGTCTGTAAGGATAATGATCTGTCTCAATGGCAGTGCTTTTATTAGGCTGAAACAAGCTCTGTGAGGTGCACTGACTTTGAAGTCTGTTTCGCCTACCTCAGTTAAAATGTTTTGCACTGTATCTCCTCTGCTGGGTGAACAGAGTGTTGCCCCCACTGTTTTATCTGATTATTCTGGGTAAAATTCAGAACAATTTAAGTTATTTTATAACTTGTCTGTCACAAAATAGAAGCTGGGAATTTGGCAGGGTGAAATACAATTTTCCGTTATAAATTCCTGGACAGCAAAGTCAGAGGTACCACTGCAGTTGCTTGATGCCTTGGAGAAGCAGACTACAGAGTGTCTTGGAATTATTCTATGTGTAATCAACATGCACTCTATTTAAAATTGCCAGTCTCAAACAACCTGTCACAATCCCTTGACCAGTAAAATACCCTCATCTACTTTACCTCGTTGAAATAAGGAGATCAAAATGGCCTTAATTTTGTGATTTGCAGACCTGCTAAAAATACGTGGGTTTTCCACCTTTAACAGCATTCCTGGGAGGGAGATTGATTTTTCTTTCTTGTGGTTTTACAGGGGAGGAGGGAGATATGGTTACATAAACTATGCAAATAGGAAACTGCTTATTTTTTAAGTTCTGGTTTCAGATCCACAACGTACTGATGTGGTGGGAGTTGTAGTGCCAGAGCTAAAGTTCGAGTTTGACAGTTCACGTTTATTTCACTTCCAGTGTTCAGATAAAGACTATTTTACTTGCAGCCAGTGTTCCAGATAAAGACTTCTGGGAAGACAACAAAAATCCCACAGTGTGGTGTAAAGCTGACAAAACAGGAGAAAATTAGAGGAGAATAATATCAGAGCTCATAGGCCTCTAGTTCTAACAGTTCCACTCCTAATGCTTTCTTCCTTTATTTTATCTTCCAGTGAAGTCTCCCTGTGTTTACCTCTAATTTAAGAAACTGTCCCTTAATCCCATCCCTCCCTATTCTCTGTCATCCTGTTGTTACTTCCTTCCTCTTATCTTTTAAAAGCTTGCTCACTCGCTCTCCACCCCCACCCTGGCTTATTCCTTCCATATTAATAATAATCTTAGTACTGAGCACTTATATCGCTCTCTACATGTTCAAAGTGCTGTACAAACCTTAGCTAATTAATCCTCACAACACACTCCCCTCCCTCTGTAAGATAGGTAAGTATTATTATCTCAGTTTTACAGATGGGGAAATTGTCGCAATGACTCAGTGGCAGAGACACAAGCACGGTAACCTTGTTCTTGCAACCTCTATTTTGAAAATACCTTCTCCAACCCAGCTTGCCTCTATAAATACATTCTCATCTCCTTTGTCTCCTAAATCATCAAGACAAATCCTCTGCCTACTCCTGCTGCCACAGCTCCCTTAATTGTTGCCATCTTTTGCTCCCTCAGACACCTCCAGCAGGAGCTTTGCCAATGCGTTGCTCCGGTGCCTCTTTGAATGTCTTCCTATTACATGTGCAGTTTTCATCTCACTTCCACCAAGCAAGATGAAAGTAACCCCTTGCAGCCTCACTAGTTTATGGCTCTTCTTTGTTTCTGTCCCTGGCTTCCATCAAAATCAAGGCATAAGTGCCTGACTCAAGGCTGCACATCAGGGATCTGGATCAAGATGGCCTGAATTCCTTTTACATCTTTTTCTAGTACCTTGGCATTTCTGAAGGCATCCTGTACAAGTAGGAAAACAGCAGATCTAATTTTTCAGTAGAATTCATTCTCTCTGTATAGTAGAGATCCAAAACAGGTCCCAGTGCTCCTGCTCAGGACCATATGTTGGTTGAGGTGCAGTCCACTGCTTTGTGGTTTCTCTCAGTGAGCTGCAAGTTCACCCCCATAGGCAAAAACACCACTTGACCATTGAAGATGCTTGACCCTCTCCCAGCTGGCAGCTTTGTGTGGCCTGAACCACCCTCCTAGAATCTGGCATTTTGATGCTTAAGTAACCTTCTTGAAGTAGATGTGCTGAATTTGGCCCTGAGAACAAGTGGATTGACAGAGGATATTCTTAAATTTACAAAAGTGTCTACATTTATAAGTAAGCCCATCCAGGTTTTAACTGCCTCTGTGATGCTTCTGTGATGCCTCTGTGATGCTGTGATTTAACTGCCTCTGTGTACCTGTTGTGATGCTTCCTTCTTCTGGTACGTTGTAAACGAGTTGTAAATGGGTGTAAATGGGTGTCATGTTTGTGTGGTCACAGAATATGTGGGACACAGTGGACCTAACTACTGATTACTTAGATATTATTCCTGATTTGCTCTCTCAGTGGTGGTGCTGTTGGTCTTACCTGACCAACAAGTAACAATAATTCTGATACTGTATTTCACTGAGGATCTTGCTTAGCTGCAACCATAAGTTTTGTCAGTCTCTAGTTTCAGACTAATTAATTAGACATGACTACATGAATTTGCTCTTTAAAAGATTCTGCCCTAATGTCATGCCCTGTCAGGAATAATCTGTTTAATGGATCAGTGCTCATTTTGTTATTTTGTGTTCATGTGACAAAGTACCATACTTTTGCAGGTGAGCTATCAGTATCTATGGTGCTGTAATGAAGATTTTTTTTTTTTCAGATACCTTTGAAGACTTCTAATAAGACTCCACAGCAAGTTCTTACTCATGCTTATACTAATGAAAGCCTAATAATGATGAACTGAATGTCAAGGCACATCTGTTTTTTTTCATCAGCCATATGCATTAGTATAATGGAGGTCAGAGACTTAGACAGAGAAATTGCTGGAATTTTGCAGCTAAGTTTTGTTGACCCATACCCGCTTCTACTGCTACTCTTTTTCATTACTTTATGTCAGCTTAGGTTTTGCACATCCTATCAGTCCATTACTGTGTCGTGCATTGGGTCCTCACCTTCTGCAAAGAGTGAGCAAGGAAATTGGCCAGCCTTGGCAAATGTTCTTTGGGAGTTGAGTCTCTGTGTCAAATGTTATTTACTTAGTGTTGTTATTTACTTAGTGTTTGACTTGGTACCCACAGTTCAGGTGCTGTTTACATGTTAGTTCAGGTTTAATGATGTCTCTGTTATGCTAGGTTTCAGGGACAGAAGATAGGGCATCACTGCACAATTTGCATAATTGTTCTCAAAAACATTTGCAATTTTTGATACCCCCTTCCTGGATTGTGCCTTCCATCTTCTGCTAAAAATTTATGCTAGAGGGCATAACCTACAAACCTCTCATCTCTCCAGAGCTCATTCACTTTGGTTGGGGTTGGCATCACTTTCAACAACAAATGTTCTTCCCAATTTACCACCTGTACCTCTGTGTCTCACAGTATCTCTGAGACCAAGTGACCTTGAGTACTAGCTCTGACTTCATCACTTCAGCTCTCCCCCCACCCAAACCTTCTTTCTGACTGTAACTTTTTTAAGGGAAAGTAGAAAACAGCTGCTTAGGTATTTGATAACCCAAATACCTGGGTTGTTTGCCTGAGGGGTGGGAGAGACTGTTTTTCCTAAGGACTAGTATTGGGTCTGCATGGCAAGGTTTTAGTACTGGGGGGGCTACAGGGGTGACTTCTATGTCAAGCTCCTAAAAGCTTCCCCCATGTCTGATAGAGCAAATGTCAGAAGGCTCCAAGTCAAAGCCAAGCAGTGACAGCTTTAGCACCTCTGAGATAATGTATTTAAGAAGGGGCAAAAATTGCTGCAAATGCAGCTCAGAATATGTGAGACAAACTGTCCTGCTGACCCCAAGGTCATTGAAGAAGAAGGAGGAGGAGGAGGAAGTCCAGGTGCTGAAGAGATTCCCCTGCAGCCTGTGGTGAAGAACATGGTGAGGTAGGCTGTCACCCTGCAGCCCATGGAGTTCCAGAGCGAAGAAATATCCACCTGCAGCTCCTGGACAACCCCACACCAGAGCAGCTGGATGACCAAAGGAGGTTGTGACTCTGTGGGAAGCCTACCCTGAAGCAGGCTTCTGGCAAGACATGTGGATTCATGGAGGGAGAAGCCCACACTGGAGCAGGTGTTAGGACCTATGACCCCATGGAGCAAGCTGTTCCTGAAGAACTGCATCACCTGGAAGGAGCCACACTGGTGCAGTTTGTGAAGAACTGAAGCCATGTTGGCTTTGAAGAAGTCATGTCAAGAACTTTTCCATGTTGGAAAAGTTGATGGAGGACTTGACTCCCCTTGGAGGCACCCATGCTTAAGCAAGGAAGCATGTGAGGAGTCCTCCTCTTGAGGAGAAAGGAGCAGCAGAGACAGCATGTGATGAACTGACTGCAGCCCCCGTTCTCCATCCCCCTGCATCACTGGGAGGATGATGCAGAGGAACTGGGTGTGAAGCTGAGCCTGGGAAGAAGGGAGAGGAGGGGAGGAGTTGTTTTTAAGATTTGTTTTTATTTCTCATTATTCTATTCTGATTTGATTGTTAATAATTTTTTTTCCAAGTCTAGTCTGTTTTGCCTGTGACAGTAACTGGTGAATGATCTTTCCCTGCTCTTATCTCTACTCACAAGGCTTTCATTATATTTTTTCTCTCTCCTAACTCCCAGCTTTCTCTCCCTAACTCCGCAGGAGGGTAGTGATAGAGCAGCTTTGGTGGGCATCTGGCAGCCTGCCAGGGTCAACCCACAACAGTTTATTCAGTGGCCTTAGAGCCTTTTAAGCCTTCAGCTGGAAAACTGCATTATTTTCTGGGAGCTGGGGCAATCATTTGTGGCTCTGGAAAGTTGTTATGCCCAGTGGCAAGTGCAAAGATCCTTGGTCTTTTCTAAGACTGGTTCTGACTTCAGCATTCAATATATTCATTGTGCTGTGTGAGTGTTCTGTGGAAAACCTAATTATGAGAAGAGCAGTCAGGAACCAAATGAGCTCAGCACAAGGCCCAGGGAAAGAGAATACTCCAGGCATTTGAATGCTGGTTCAGGCACCATAATGCCTTCACCCATAATTTTTTTCTGCCCTTCTTTCCTACCTAACAGAGAATAATTAATAGAATTGTGGTTTTAGTGCACGTGTATGTGCTTACCCATATCTGTTAGCCATGAGTATAACTACTGCTGCCTGGTAGGCTGGGTCCAGGGCCTTCTAGATGCTCATTCAGCAAGGCAGCTGTAAAACCCATCAGAAAACAGTGCCTGAGTGAAACCTGTTGCTGGACTTTTTCGATTCTATTCTCACAGGGACCTGTATGTGGTATTTCACTGAAAAGCTCTGTTCTCTAGAGTGGAGTTAATGGGAAATATAGATTATCTCAAAAATTTGTCCCTTTTTCTATTTGCAGTGTATATTTTCCTTTTTTATTTAATTTTTCTATATTCAAATGTAGTAAGTACATTGCTGAAACCAAGCTAAATGATTATTAAATTCGAATGTGAAGTAACAGGGAGAATCACATCCTTTCAGGGCTACTATAAATACTTTCTTTTGAAGAATAATGACAGTAGCTACATCTCCTTATTCCACCTGTATTCTTCATGGGTGTCTAAATGTGCCCTGTACATTGGTGCTGGTGTTTTTACTGATTTATTTACAGCCAAAAACACTGGCTGGTGTTTTTAGTGATTTCTTATCAGCAGTATTTACCTCTCAAAGTACTGAATGTTTCAGTCCAAAAAGGTGCAGTGGTAAAGGATTTTGGTCTTTGCCAGCTTCTTTCATAACAGAAATAATTCCTTAAATTATTTTCTAGCAAAGTAGAGTCTCTACATTTTTTAAACAGTAAAATTTCTCTAAAAGGTTATATATTATGACCAAAACATTAACATTTCATTCAGTTAATTTGTTAGCCTACATAAGCAGTCTTTCAGGCTACAAACTGATGTTTAAATACCAAACAAAGAAAAAAAAATAGTCTAGAGAGGTCAGTGCTTTGTATCTAATATGCTTTTGCAGTTTACTTTTGTTCTGGTAAGCAGATGCTTTAAAATCTGTTCAGCTGCAGTTCAGGCAAAGGTCAGTCGGGCCAGTCAATATAAAATGCAAAGATCCAAATCAATATCCTATGAAAGGAGGCTCAGCACCTTCTACCTAAAAAATATCTAGAATAGAACTTACTTCTCAGACTCATGCTGTCCTGGGGGATTTCCTTCTTATTCCCACTGGAGGAGCCCATCATCGTATTGCAGTAATTGGTAATATTTTAACCACCTAGCCATGTGGTGAATTTCATGATGTAAGGAAGCATATTGATAACCAGCCTTTGCTTTTTAGTACATAAATGCTAGGGTGCCAGGCTTATATTTTCCACATAAAAGTTCAGCAACTATTACCTGCAAAAGGTGGTTATTAGGGACTAAGACTAGAATTCATCATAGTAAGTATGGTTATTTATTTTATACATTTATGCAGTGTATCAGCCACAGCTTTGACAGTGCTCTGCAATTTTTTTTTTTCACATGAAGGCATTCAAAGCTAAGAAATATATTCATACCTGCTGTCAACAAGTGCAACTCCCTTGGAAAGCTCTGAGCCAATTTCAGCAGTGACGTGAACAGCAGCATAAATTTTAGTTCTAAATTAGTCAGAAAATAAGTGAAAGTGGGCATGATTTGCATGCTGAGGACTGAAAAGGGAAGAGTAGCTAGCAAAAAAAGTGTGCAATTAAGTGGAGGGGGGAGAGGAAATGGAGGATCTACTGGCATGAGTGTAGTGCGTCAAATTTGCTTCTGAATTCAGACAACTACAAGCAAATGTAAATGTTATACTTAATGCAACTAGCCATTTATAGTGGAGTGAACACACTTTCTCTACCTGTTTTGCTCATTGCTATGCTAATGGATGGCCTGGAGAATGTCATGTCTAGGCTGGCATTCAGCACATGCCTGTATGTATGTGCTGGATACATTTCTCAGTTCCCCATTGAGCTCAGTAGTGTGATTGCAAATATACTGACTCATTATGGAAGAGAAATATTGAAAAATTAAAACAAATTACCTTGAATCAGGGTCTTCAGGGGTCTGTTGCTTAAAGCAGCCTTTCCTGTATTCCAGCCTACTGAGATAGATCATGGAAGGTGAGGGAGATATGTCACTGAAGCACCACTTCTTTGGTAGCTGCTCAAAGGAAATGGCTAAGAACTGTGTCATGAAGTGAAGGCAGTATTTGAACTGTCAACAGGAACTGCTCAGCTTGGGTGCTGTCAGGCTTCCAGGCAGCCCCTGGCCCAGCAGGATGATTCAGAGCCTCTGAGACAGACATCTCCATTCCAAATACAATGGGTGGGGAAAGGTGGCCACTTCTGAAATAATTCAAAGCAGCTAGGAACCTTTCTTTCTCCACTGTCTGAGCAGGTCACTAAAACTCTCACCTACCAATCACCTGGGAAACCTCTCAGTTTTGATCTGAACAAGTGTTGAACCTCAATCACCTTCTTCCACTTGAAATGCAGAGCACTGAGTCGTCTCTTGAGAGCAAGCAGCTAATGATGGAGGAGGAAGAGGCAGCAACCACTTCAGAATAACTTCATTGTTTGAACACTCTTACAAGAAGTGGGAAACATGGATTTTAAGCCTTTCTCGGACTGAAGGGGTTTGAACCGCAATTCCTTTTCCCTCAGAGTTTATCCTACCCATCAGGCTAGAGAAGTTCTTCATTCTGCTCACTGTGTGAGGCTATGGAGCACAGAAAAAATAAGAGGGAGCTTGATTTTTCAGCCCATTGGTGAGGGCAGGCATGAGAGAGTCCTGAGTCTTGGTCCCAGCTGTCACTGCTGTTTAAGTATGCTTTACTGTTAATTTGTAATACAGGCACTCATACAGTCAAGTAGACATGGTTGACAGACTGTAGGGACTGCAGTGTTTAATTCTGCCTGAATTTGTACTAAGCACCACAAACATGTGAACATATTTCCTGACTTTTCACACCCAGTGATAAGCACCTGAGACTAGCAGCAGAGTTTCCTAGTTAGGAGCAGAGTTGTTCAAGGCCTTCTGCAAAGGTAGTTGAGAAAGAAAGGAAATTGATGAAGGAAAAGTGAGACCATTCTTCATTCAGATCACATCCTGGAAGTGCCTGTTCTTCTCTGTTGATTACAAAGTGAGCCTAGAATGATAATGCTCCCCAAATAAACCTCTTGGTTGAATTTAGTATTCCCAAATCAAGAAATGTGATTTTTTTTTTCTCTGTTGTTTTTCAGTTTATTGCTGCTGGTTTCCTTTGTGTTCACCTCAGAATGGTGTACACCTCAGAATAGTGTACACCATTGGAGAAAGATACAATTGATTTGTCTAAATGCAACCTAAGTGCCAAGACTGCTATCTAGCACCAACTTTTCAGGGTGAAGTGTGGGAGATTTTAAACCTTCCCTTTGCCACAGGGAATTTGTGTACAGCAAGGCCTTCACTCTTTCACAAAACCAGCACACAAAGAACAGACCCCATTGGAAAGATAAGCTCAATAATCAGTCCTGAAATGTTACGTCAGTCAGCAATTCTACCTTCTTTAACATCATTAAATGCATCTTCTCCATCAAAGCGATGTGCAGTTTCAAAATATAAAATGCATTCATTATGTTGGGATTGTTTTCAATCAGAACATTTTTCTTATTCTGAACAGTGGCTCTCCTAAAAAAAAGAGAAGCCCTAAGAAGGTAGTGACAAGATAGGCAACACTGCTGTACTGCTGGTGTAGTTTGTGGAGGGATCTGTAGTAAAGAATCCCAGAAATCCCCTTTGAGGTTCCACCTTACTTATTTTCAGTATTTCATGATCTATCAGGAACACACCTCTTCTTATTAATGTGCTTCTATAAGAAAGGTTGTTCACACAAGAGGGGAAGAAACTCATTGCTGTGAGAGTTTAAACTGGTGGAGTACCATTTAACTAAAGGTTTCTTCAAGTGCAAGTATTTCAATCTCTGTATTGCAGACTTGGGCCCTATAGGTAATTCTGGGACCATCAGGTCTTTGGTGGCAAGTGGTGCATCTGCTTATATGTTTCCAAAGGATGTCATTTATGTCTGGATCCTCATGTTGTTATTGTAATAGTAATGACAGCAAAATCAAAATTAGGCCACTATAGATTATTTCATTTTTTTCTGAGATATACCTCTTAGGAGCTTTGAGTGGAGGAACAGTGTTTTGTAACTGTAATCCAGAATATACACAATTAGACCCTGTCCCAAATAAAAGATTTTTCTAAATCAGATGTCTTCAGTCCTCACCAGTGGTCTAAATGGCCTGTCTTTCCAGCAGTGGAGCTGAAGGGAAAATATGGCTCTGCAGGGATATTTTTCTAAATAACAGTGATAACAATTTCAGGGAAAATGGTGGCTGGTGATGAAGACTGTATTAACTTTGGGTTAACTAGTTTCAGCAAACTAGCAGAGAAAGTGCAAACACTTGCCATTTTTGTTTGGAAAAGGCTTCAGTAATAATGTCACCTAAATGACTCACCAGCCTTTATATCTCTCTGTGCAGTGTTTTTCACCTTTTTCATTCTGAGGGGATGTTAACTCGTTAGTGAAAATCAGATAAAGGTCACGTATCATGAGTTCTCTGATGGGCTTCACATATTCATTCACCATCCTTCATAACCATAATGATCCAGAGTAAATTATAAACACCTTAATTGGCCCAGGGAAGCTTCTGGAGGAGCAGGTTACAACACAGCTACCATCTCCCTGCAGGTAGTCTGCCATGTACCAGTGATGCAGTTCGTTCACTTCTACTACAGTCTGAAAACAAAATATGGGGCTTTTTCATCTCTAGTGCCTTTAGGATTTAGGAGTTGTGCTTTCAACAAGTTTTCCTAGGACGATATATACCTTTGTAACATTTAGACTGACTGTATATTTTCCCCAAAACCATTCCAATTCTTGAAGTATCTTTTTTTGCTGATCAGTTCAAAAGACATGGCAAAGATGTTTCCCTGCTCATTTCACTGTATTAGTTGACTTTAGTCCAAAAATAAGTAGCACTGACTGGAGAGCAAGTACTAGGGAAGAAGCAAGAATGTACTTATTTAATATGTAACATAGCTCTTGTTATGGACAAAGAAAAAACAGATGCTCTCTTTGATTTACCTTAAACCACCTCCTTCAGTGTTACCTTTAAAAACCTTCAAGACCATGAGGATAAAAAAACAGGGCTAATATGTTCCCTCCTATACTATCTCATTTACATGTGAGTTTGAACAATTATTTACATTAATAACTCTGAGTTAAATCTACCAGCCTTGCCACAAAAGTCAGAGAAACAGCAAAGGCACCAGCTGAACACAATTCTAACTAGGCAACTTCTCCCACAGCTTTCCCATCATTTGAGATCTTTTTCTTACTGGATGGTTTGAAAAAAAATCATCATAGGGATGATTTAGCCTACAGATTCTGGCAGCTTCCCTTCTGATTGGCTTTTTTTTGTGCCAGTGTGTTATGGAAAATTTTAATTTTATTTAGCAGGTCTTGTGTCCTGTTTCCTATACAGTAACTAACATATCATCTTCTATGCAGTGTTAAAAAGTTTACATTTTAATTGCCAGGATCAAATCAGAAAGAGACTTTCTCTCTCTGAGAATAGCTATTCCAAAAAGGTACATGGAAGTTACCAATCATTTAGTAGCTTATGTGCTAACTCAGACTGTGCTTTCGTCTCTATTACGATTGCTGTCACTGCTATTAAACACTACGGTTGCTTTCTGTGCTTTATGGTACTTAGGTGTCATAGCCTCTGGCATCTCTGTGAATAAGCTTTGCTCTCCCAATCCCATAAAATTCAATGTCTCTTCCCACTCTATCCTAAACTGTCCTGGCACTGGACCTCCTGCCAGGGTTCCATCCCTACAGCTGCTCCTCTCCCATCCTGGGGACACCAGCAGGGCTGTGCCTGGCCGGATGCGCTCAGGCAGGGAGGATGCCGTGAGGAACCGAGAGCCTGCTCCTGCTGCAGCGAGGGCTGATCTTGTATGTTCAGAACCCAGGGAGCAGGCAGGGCTATGCTGCAGCCTCAGGGTCCCTGCAAAGGCAGTAAAATCCTAAAGCCAATCATGTGCTCGTTGGTGTCAGGATTTAATCCAAAGTCTTTCTCTGGCTGGCTTCCACACAGTGGTTTGGAAGGCAGAGGTCTGTACTGAGGCAAGATCTGGCATGTGATCTTTCCTGTTCAGAAAGTTTGTGTTAATGTAATCTATGGGGTTTTTTCCAGGTGCAAGGCCACTCCCACACCACTTCTGTCAGTCTGTTCTCTCCATATGGCTATGTGTGTCACAAGCAATGTCCCATTGGTTTGTGATGCCATCATGCAATACAGATTATAGTTTCTCCAATGCCAGGCAGATTGTTCTTTTTATTTTAGGCCTTCCAGTGCATGGACATTTACATGAATTTTATCTTTATCTACATACCACTGTTTATTTAGCATTTTTATTTGATATTATTATTTTTTTACAACCTTCCCTCTATTATCTTATCCACATCACATGCTCTTTAGTTGTATGAGCTTTAAAGGGTTACTTTTGTATTCCTCAGTCTATCTGTAATTGTTACAGCTTTTATCCTTGGGTGTTACCCATTCTAAAAAAGTGCTGCTAAGTTCAAATGTCAAACAGATGTCTTAATAGGACCTCAGTGCTTCTTAGCACCTGTTTTTTCCCACTCCTTGTTTAAGTAAGCACACATAGTACTTAGTCTTCCAAGCCAGTAATCTGGTTTCATTTTTGTTAGGCAAAAATCTAACCCTGCTGTACAGGTGTTCTCTCTTAAAGAGAAGCCCAAATACCTTACAACGTAGTTCTGTTCTCTTTCTACCTCATTCACTCTTTAAGTGAGGATTTTGACATCTGTCCTTATCATCCCATTATATGGTCCTTTGCAGAGAACTGTTGGAGAAAACTGCCTGAAGGCCTGCAGCATCACTGTATGATAATATAAGCTTAACTCCTAGATCCCTGAATTCCTGTCTGTCATTAGCATCAATCTATATCTAAGAGCACAGATACCTGCTCTGTCTATAAATCTAGACATTGACTGAAATCCATAGCCTGCATAGTCACAGAAGTACTGATATTTCTACTAAAATCTCTATTTTAAAAACTCATCTTTAGCAGGAAATTTTCTTGGAAAGTCCATTTTAAGATAGAAGCACACTTGCTTTCTTTTCTCTGTCCTTTGTAGTGGGCTTGTTTCTTGTGTATGCCTATGGCCCTCTTTCACCATGGAGAAAAGGGGATCTTTAGGATCAGCAAATTGAGAGCCCCAGTTTTACAAGCATCATGCAAAAACCTTTTTATTTACAAAGCCAAGACTTTTAGACCATGTGGGAATAAATGCCTAGAGTCTGAAGATTCAGTAAATTAAAGAGTAGATTCAGTACATCTCAAGAAGAGATATAAATCAGTAGCTTTTACACAGAAGACTTTTTGAAAGATTCTTTGGCCCAAAGGAAGTGTCAAATCAGTTCAAGTTTCTTAGACTTGATTGGAAGAATTTCAATGCCTGTATCAACAGTATTTTCCAAATCCAGTTAAATTTGCAACAGCATTATAACCATTCTGTGACATTTGATCATACCACAGCATTAGTATATGATAAAGGTAATAAATTAACTGAGTTAGACAGTAAACAAGCTAAATGAAGCAAATAATCAAAAGCTGGGCTGCAATCTTTAGTTATCTTCAGCAATGACATATCACTGAGATACAATAACACAGATGAGACATATGCCAGGTTCTGTGTGCTTAAGTAGAAGCAGAAGGTGGACCTTTACCTACATAAACTGACACACGGCCAGCATATGAAATGGTGACATATGTAGGCATTTGTTCACTAGAGAAAATAAAGAATAAGAAGTGTTCTTGTCCCACGGTAGCACTGGAGAACTGATAGAAAAAAGGTAAGAGTTGGTTTTTACTGCACAGTGCAGAATGAGTCTTTGTGCATCTTGGTGGTTTGATGGGGAACAAGATGCTGAAGGGAGGAGAATATGTTGTTCAGCTGAAGAGAGGCCTAACCTTCTATTTTGTACTTGTGAAAGAGCCTTTTCAATTTCATGATCACAGTATAAATACATGAATATTTATCTGAACACTTGCACTTTCACCTACCTGTTTGCTCATGGCCGTGGCCTGGGAAAGCAGGCTGGTGCTCAAGAGTGAATTGTGAGTGCAAAGCATTAACATTTCAAATACCCAAAGAGCTGAAAATCACAGTGGAAAAATATTTTGGTAATACTGCAGATTACAAAGCACAGTATTACAGCGCATTCTCCAGATCAAAAGAAGTGCAATAAAATCAGCAGGACATATAAACTTCTAAATAAACACCTCCAAAGTCTAACTTGAAAACAACTGAAGGTGTTTGGGAGTCTGTGAAGTAGATTTGCCTTCAAGGAAGCTTATGACCACCCCTATCTACAGACAATGGCTTCATCTCAGCATATATTTTTGAGTCAACGATAAAAGCAAGACTAAGGCTTCTTAGAACTAAAGACTTGTGGTCCTACTCCAACTGCTTCATGCACCATTAACCAGTGTAAGAGCATATATTGCTTCCTGAGGGTTTCTCCTTTCAAGACTACTTTGATGCAGACTGCCAATTTAGGAAGTTTGATCTAGAAACAGAATCATGAAACATGATTCTTCTTTCTAACTTCGGAACCACAGTATATAGTCTGTATATATTCTATAAAACCAAGGACTGGAACAATTGCTAAGTTTATGTAGTGTCACTGGACAGTCTTGAAGTTCCCTGCTGAAGATCTAGTGTGGCACGTGTCCAAGGCTGTTACTCCCTGGTCTTCCCTTGTCCCACCTACACTGCTAATTGTTTGCCAGCATCAGACATGCCTTTGGTAGGATTTCTGTCATTTAGTTTTAGATGTTCACGTCTGAACTTGTAACCTCCAGGTCTCTTCATTTCCAGTGAAGAAAAATACATGTAGTTCTAGAGAACTGTGTTTTAGACAAGTACCTTAGTAAGAAACCATTTGTTTCCACTGACTTTAGAGGGTGTTCAGATGACCAGCTCAGGTACAGACTTTGAGAACACAGGCTTCTGGCAAAGTACATCTCACTCACTTTTTCTGTATTAATTGTCAACCATAGAACCATCTGCAACTTCAATTACCTGAAAATAAGAAAATGGTATGTCATTTTTCATTTTCTTCAATGCAGGTCACCCATATGTCCATTCTTTGGCAGCTATTTCACTTCCTAGTGTTGCTTGCCATGGTACTGTTAAATTGAGCACAATCCTTTTCTCTTCATTGACCTTCTAGCAATTAACTGGCTCTCTTTATTACACCCTATTTTAATGTCAACAGTTTTATACTAGAGTTCAATCACTTGGACATTCAAATGACTTCACAGGAGACTAAGAATGATAAAGAAGTCCCTTTAATATATTTAGATTAGAATTATAGTAGATAATTAACTTTAAAACACATTTGTATAAGTGAGATTTACTGAGTGCAGCCAAACCAAACACAATTGTGGTTATTCCATTCATTACTTGAACTGTGTTTTTACTTTCTATGTTTTCTAAGGTATGCAATTGATTTTCACAAGATAACTTTTTAGCTTTTATTTCCAAACCAAACCAACAGGGGAAAAAAAGGCATGGAGTTTGAGGGTCTCTCAATTCCTAAAGATTTGCCATGTACTCCCATGTCTTTAGGAAATAATTGGTTTCACTTTGAGGAGCAGAGCTTAACACATAAACTGTCTTTGGAAGTGTAGAGAGAAATGGAAGTAGAAATGGAAGTTAAGAATTAACCTATTTTGAATTAGATTCTTTTCTCATTACTGGATATCAGCCACTTCTGGCTGCTCAAAGGAATCACAAACTTTTTGTTATTGTGAGGCCTTAGATAAATAAAATGCAAAGATCCTTCTCACTTATTTTGGTGTCTTTAAATAAATACCATGAAATCATGAACAAGCACTGTGTTCCCTGTAATTAACCTAGTGTCCTTGCATGCTTTTGTAATTTTTTTTTCTGATATTTGTTGGACACAGATGGAATGAGGGGAATCTTTATAAATTTCTTCATGGACTTTGCCTGAAATAAAGCACCCAAAGAGAAGTGCATTAAAACAAAACAAAACAAACAAAAGCCATCTTAAAATCTTCTTGCGGACCAATAGTATTTTACACTATCTCTAGTACTGGCTTTCACCTTCTCCTCAAGAGAACATTAACTTAATTCTACATCTATTCTACTATGTTCCACTTCATCCACTCATGCCATTGTTTTCTCCCTTTGAACTCTCTTTGCATCCAGCAGGAGTTCTGAGGGAAAAAAGACTGATAAATCAAGACCATAAAAGCCATTTTAGGCTTTGGGAAATATCTTTTCTTCTGAGACATCCATCTCAGTTCCTGTCCACAAACATTTAATTGGGTTTAAATTGTGTTTTTCTTTGCCCCCTAGGCAAATGACACTGTCCAGGTAACACTGGCCAGCAGCATTTTGCAGGTACAGCCAGGGGTGTATTTAATGCAGAGGTAGCCTTGAGGACATGAACACCTCTTGGTCTTGTTGGAAGTTCAGTTAGCAGAGCACCTGTGTAGCAGCTTTCATTGCTGACCTTCAGAAAGAAATAGGCTTTCCTTAATTTACAGATTGACAGCTTAGAAGCTTTGGTGAGTTTATTTGTAGTCTTGGCTCAGCAAACAATGGCCATTTTGATACAAATTGACATTGATGCTTCCTTTTGATTACTAAGCCATAGTACATTCACAAAACAGACTTCCTTATAAAAATCAAGCATGAAATTATATATCTGTTCTTCTACCACTGACAAGAAATAAAATATTGTCCCTTGTTGTTCCTGAACAATGCCAGTGTGGCTTTTTGTAATTTTATGCTGGCCACAGAAAAAAACCCTGTGGTTTTAAGACAAACCCAGTGCAAGCTATTTTCTTTTAAAATCGTATGTACCATGTCACTGAGATCTGTACATTTTCTATCATAAATATTTCAATAAACAGAAATATGTACCCTCCCTTTAAAAAAATTTAAAATAGTTGTTAAAATACACAGAAAGCTGCACAACAGCTTCTAAACTTTTGTAATAAAATATATTCTGGGAGAGATAAGAAAAAACATAACATAATTAGTTTTCTTTATGGTAGTTTTGGGTTTGTTTTTTTTTAGAGACAAACTGAGCTGAGATAATAAAATCATTAAAATCTTGTTTAATCACTTAGAATTTTTTATCATGTTCATTTCTACATTTTGAAACACTTAAAGGTTATTTTTATGTAAATTTTTATTTGTCTAAGTAAATGCATGTAAGTTCTCCACCAGTGCTCATGCCCCTGTTGAGCAAATGGCAAGTTGTTTCTCTCATGTGAAGAAGCAGTTAAGCATCTTAAAATATACATCCTAATGTGGCAAAGCAAACACTTAAATCTCTACTCTTTTATATAAACACTAAACAAAATACTCATTGAGCATTAGGACTCAAGTAAGAAAGCAGCTGTGAGATGCCAATGCTGTCTCTTGTTTCTCATAACATCAATTAAAACAGCAGGGTTGTGTGGAGGGGGAGAAAAAATGCACAGGAAAAAAAAAAAAAACATTACCAGTAGGTAGGCAGGGTGGAATTGTCACTCTTTGTAACTCCAAAAATCTTAAATGATGAGAATTTAATTATGTGATTTGTGTTGCACACAGGTATGTGGGTATCTTGTTAGCCACCATAATTAGCAGACTGCAGAGCTGGTTGCTTTGTGGCAAACAGCAGTGTGAGGCAGCAGCTCTGGGGAGCAGGAGCAGTGGCACAGCCCGTGCTGCACCTTGGGGCCCAGCACTCAGACAGGTGGGCTGCAAACTCCACTCCTCCCCTCCCCTCCCATAGATCTGCCTCCAGGGGAAACCTGGCCAAGACAGCCCATTGCACAGAAAGGGTTAGCTGCAAACAGCTGCTCAGAGAATTCCTGAACCTTTGATTTACTGTGATCAATTGCACGATTAGGCTGCATGTCATTCAGGGTGGTGGTTATCTAATGGGGGCACTGTGATCTCTGTTGCAAAGAAGCTCTGCTGGGGAGGAAAAAATCGCAGAAGACATCAATATGCATTTATACAAAATACCTTGGGGCATCTTTGCAACCAACAGACTATAAATTAAAAGAGTTTTTTCTCTGTTAAGCTAGTAAAGGAGACATGCTTGCATTAGAATTTATGTCAGAAAGTGAACCTTAGTGTTGGTGGTTTTCTTTCAGCTAATGCATTTAGCCACACTAAGGTATGAATTCAATCACTGAGCTATTTGGGAGGTATCAAGCACAGACATTAAATAGGATTATGCAACAGCCGTCTGCAGTTGCTAATTAAAATGTGGAAAACAGCCAGTATCAAATTATTTTGTTTAGACAATTCATGGCTGGGTTAAGTAGTTCAGCTTGTATGCAGTAGTTTCGCTCTTTGGTAAGACTTTTACAATTTCACGATGACCTGTATTATTCTAATACACAGACTTTAAGTACAGCCAATGTCATTGTGCCCAAAAAGAAACTTTGAACTGTTGTACTGAAGCAGTATTTTTAATAAATAATTGTCATTTTATTTGTGTAGTTTGGAAAATATATTGAACACAATTTATAGAATCTGCACACTATAAATTATGTTCACCAGTAGCTTCAGGTACGAATTTCACCTACATTTCAACTAAATTAGGGTCAATTCTTGCTTTTAGAAGATTTTCCTTCAGTTTAAAAGAAAAAAAATTAGTTATGATTTTGCTTTTAAATGGGCTCCCATGAATCCTAGAGAATTTGCTTTCTAATGGTACCTTATTCCAGCAAAATTTCCTTTTGCAAGACTGAGTTCTAGTCACAAGTTGCACCGATGTGCTTTGCATGTATCCAGCAAGAAAGATCCGGAAAAACATCCATTCAATCCTGCAGCCTATTCCCTGTGATCCACCAGCTTGCCCCAGCGAGGAAGCTGTAATCTGGATGAGTTGTTCTGGCAGTCTGTGTCCTCTAACTCTTTCCCCAGTGCTCCTGGAGAGACTAACTCTTGCTGCCCTGATAACATGACCAAAAATTCATCCTTTGCACACACACTCTGCCTGCAGCCCCTGCTAAATGCCACATACATGTGGGAATGCAACATGCTACAGGGACCACCTTCCTTTATGCCTTTTTGTTGCACATTCTCCCACCTCCTTATGTGACTGGAGCTGTATCCTTTGTTGTAGGATGTTGTAGGATGCCCAAAAGCCATGAATGTCAGTGTTTTAGATGAGGGGACTCACTGCCATACATGCCACAGCTCTTTGCCAGTACATCTGAAAAGAAAAGCTGAACTCGGGATTGGGTGGTGTGCACCTCAAGCTACCCCTGTCGTGGAGCTAGGCCATATCTGAGTTGTCTTGCCAAAGCGAAGGGGCAGGAAAGCACCCCTACATTCTTCAGTGTGACACAGCTCATGTGGCTACTGTAGCCAAAGTTTCAGGCCCTCCTTTATTAGTGCTTGAAAAGTCATTATGTGCCATCTCTCCATCTTGTCAGTTAAATGAAACCCCAAGGGAACCCTAGTGCATGAGCACATGTGACCATAGGTAGGGTTATGGTGACCACTGTGGTTGCTTCAGTGACCAGTGTAGGAGGTCTGGCTCATATGTTCTTCTCATGGTTGTTTTGTTGGGTCCCAAATTCCTTGTTCCTCTAAAGAAACTATCCATTTAATTTCTTTTGTTTCTTTTTTAGTTTCAAGGGTGGCTTGAGAAGAATCTATTTCTTCTCAAGGAACCCTTTGTCCAGCTCAGAATTCAAGCAAGATTAGTAGGTTTGTGTGTTCATTAGAAACACCACTGAAATGATCAGCAAAGGAGCACAGCTTAAAAAATTACTTGTATATTGTCACCGTTATAGTTTAGAGCCAACACCTGCTACAGATGAAGAGAACTTCTGCCCTACTAGACTTCCATCTGCACTTCCCTTGCACTATCATGAACAGATGGTTTTGCCTCCTTCTAACATTTTGACAGTTACCATTAACAACCCAAGTGTTAAAAACTTTTTGAACTAAACTTTGAATTTCATTTCACTGTTTTGTGGCAAAGTCAATTCAGTGACAAAATTGCAGCACCTGTAAAAGGAAGGTGGAGTTTTTCAAACTTATGAGTTAGAAGAAAAGATGGCTTGAATAACTCTTCTGACAAAACAATCTGGGTTTTAAGCAACATAGATTCAAAAGAGAATCTTAAAATCAATGAGCAACATGCTTTAGGAACATCCCCAACCACTGTTTTTCTCCTTGCATGAAAATAACTCATTAAAAGGACACATCAAATTGCTTTCCATGTCTGTGAAAGCAAACACCAACACAATTGGAGAATTTGCTAAACTGTTGCATTTTTGCAAACTGAATGTGATCTATAACAAGAGGGTTAGGAAGCTGCTCCATTTACATGTGGGAGATGATAAGAGAAAAACACAAATGTCGATGTAAGAATAGGCAGGAAATTCCAATTTGCAATTATGCTTTAGTTTTTCTTAACAGACATTGCAGTTTGTAAAACAGAAAGAAGCCTAGTTTTGTAGTTCATGCTCCCAATTTTCAATATAATTTTAATGTAAGTGTATAAAATGTTTGGTTTCATGCTTTAGGTTTGTTTAGGTTTTGATGTAGTATTTTCGCCCTGCATCCTACACAGAGCACTCGTGACATTCATCTGTCTCAGCTGGAAACAGAACCTCATTTTTAGGCCCACATATAGACACAAAGTGAGAGGTGCTGTTTATATTTAGTGATTATAGTCTGCTAAATGTAGAGATTTCATAGTAAAGAAGTCTTTTAAATGAAGTGTCATACTAATCAAAGAAAATAACTTCTACCCATCCTTCTGTAGGTAAACCTCTAATAGGGCCAAGTGTCTGGACTGTAAAAAAGAAGAAAACTGGACGGTTTTTACAGAAGAAAACAAAAAAATTTGCCTGTCTCTCCCAAAATCACAAAGTCCCAAAGGGACAAGGGGTTTTATTTGACTGAAAAAGAAGTTGTACTGTGCTTGGATTTGGGACATGGGCAGGAGCATGGCAAACACATCAAAGAATGCCACTTCTTGATAGTCAAACACTATCAGAGAATGCACATCAGCTGCACTCATGAAGCTTCTCTGCCCTTCAAAAACTGCCATCTAAATCATCTAGCTGAGGATCAAGCTGAGGTTTCACTTTCCCAAGCCAAAAATGTTTCCCTTTCAAGCACGTAGAATTCATATAAAATACAGTGTGATTTCTTTGAAAAAGCCACGAAGTATTCATATTGCTCCACAGACTAGTAGGATGAACACCCCTTAGGGTCTTGCCCCACAGACTGTGGAGGAGACTTCTCCAGTCCTTCCTCTCACCACTAGTCCACTTGGCAACTTTTGTTTCAGGCTGCTGGTCAGTGAAAAGGGAGTGAGCTCACAAGGACCTGAAGACAAATGGAATCAATAGGAAGTCCTGGAAGGGTGTCACCCCTTGAAAACATTGGAAGCATGTATTTATGGACATGATTTCACACTCCATTTGGAAGGTGTAAACCTTGTGAGACTCGGGGCAGTTGTTCCTTATTATTATGTCTAGCTGAAAGCAGCAGATGAATCAATGTTTTAGCAGAAAAGGCTGTTCACTCTGGTAATTAAGGGGACTCGAACAGTTAACCTATCAATAACAGCTGTGCCAATCAATTCAATAGATCTCATTTTCATAAGGAATTCAGATGAAATACTCTGCATGCTATTCTGTTCCAGAAAATAATCTAGTAATACTTCATTAAAAATACATATGTCTTGAAGCAAATATTTCATTATAATGACCTATCTGACCACATTTGTGAAAATATTTTTCAAAACACAATAATACCAGTGAATCTTACAACTTGCCAAGGGAGACATGTTACTATCAGGATGCATCCCAAATGTGTTCAGCTAGTTCAGCTCAGAGGAAACAATGGAGCTTGTAGACATGGTAGGCTACCATTCGAGTTGGCAAGGTTCCCATTACAAATATTCCTTCTTTTGAAAATCTCTTGCCATCCAAGTCCTACATGATGCATATAATTTGAGCATTCTCCTTAATGAAGGACAAATGAAGAGCAATGTCTACAAGGGAGTTTCAGGGGAGGTGCTCCTGTCTTACACTGAGTGAGCATCTTCAGAGCAGGCAGTGGGAGTAGAGGCCCTGATCCAGAGATTCTTGGAGGGAATATGACCATAGAAGGTTTTGGATCTAGCTCAAACAGGGCACAACACCTCTCCAGAGGTGAAGGATAAAACCTCAGATAAGTGTAGCTAAAACTAGAGAACTTCATGCGTTTTTTGACATTTAAGGATAGTACTGTGGAGTTTGACAAGACAAGCTTTGTCTGATTAAAGAGAATGGCATGGCACCCTAAATTACCAAAAATAAAATATGTATTGTTATATATTGCTACTATATGTTTTCTACAGTTTTTATATGAGAAAGTATGATTAAAAGTCGATGAGAGACTGTTTATAAATTTTGATTGCTTCATAATTTTAACTCTGAGCAACATTTTTATCATAATTATAGGCTTTCTTAAAGCATTTATGCAGATTGTTTTATTCAAAGGGGGTTTATTCCATATAAACTCCACTCTTTTATCTCTCCATAAAATCAGTGTGTGAATTCCCAGCAACCACAACTCCACTAGACAGTCATCACATTAGTAGCAGAGATATTTTCAAACAAGACAATATTCCTCAGATTTTTCTAAACATTATCTCCTGTTTTCCCAGACAGTGAGTGTCATGGTGATAAATAGTAATGATAATCCTGAGTACATTTGTTACCTCTTTATGTCTCTTTAAAAGTATTAGCAAGTTTGTTCTCATAGTTCCCCTGTGATGTTCCTGTGTGCTATAGTAGCCAGTGTATCTATGGTTCAGTGGAGGCTTGGGGAGATTAAACCAGGTATCTCACATCTTCTCATCAAGGATATATAAGTCCAGGGATTTAGATGCAGAGTTTATGTTCATTTCAGTGACAATTTTGTGTCTTAATGTCCTGGAGCCCTACAAATGCTGAAATCTAAAGGACCTACAGGGACCTCAGGCTGTTTCTTAATCATTATTAATAGCCAGTTGATTGCACTGTTCCAATGCATGTGAGCAGCTTTTGGGAGCTGAAGCAGGGTCTGAGTCCATGACTCCCAGCTCAGATGGGCTCATATCCATATTTTGCCTTTGAGAAGAGGGCTCGAGAGAAAACCATCCTCTCTCCTTCCTCCAGGTTTTCTCACAAAGGATATGAGATGTCCATCCCAGCCAAAAGCCCAGGATTTCTGCAGTAGCAACAATCAGAGCATCGGGACACTTTGGTGGAACATAAGGCAACAAACTGATGGCACAGCTGGACCTAATGCAACAGAAAAGCAATCTAACCCCCTGGGTGACCCAGGGGCAGTCCTGGTAAAGCAGCAAAAGTGAATCATCCTCACTGGAAGAGGAGCTGAAAGGTTTGGATAGTTTCATAGCAGTCACTGTCTCAGCAAGCTATGCCTCATTGTGATCTACTCATCCCAATGATATGAGAAGGAGCTTCTCCAGCACTGGAACATATACCAAGTAAACAGAACAAAATATGTACCCCCATTCTGCATACACTGCTGAGGCATCAAATGGAAAATATACTGTCACCTTCCCCAGGAAATACAAATACATGATGCTAAATATTTACAAAATATGTGAAACCATTTCTGCCGTTTCCGTAAAAATATGATCTTTTGGTACATGTGCTTGGATTCTCAGAAAGAAACTGATTTCTTAAAGCTGTAACATGTTCTGGTGGGTTCATGACAATGATGACGCTCTCTAAACACTTCAATGAGGAGTGTTAGGTTGCCTCAGTCTTTTTGAAGCTAAGCCTGATGCTAAGCCATGCTCCATTTTAAAGCACTACCTTCAACTTTGATGATTTCATCAAATGACTGGATTGCATTGCAGTGGGATAACCTAATCTTCACTCCATACTTTCTACTCATAAGCCACTTGAAAAACTGCTTTGCACTTTGGTCTTGGAGTGTATATTCTGCACTGGAGTGGTGTGGTTTTGACTTCAGTCCCTATTGAAAGGGGAAACAAATCTAAGACCTAACCACCTCCACCCCCCTCCAAAAAAAAGAAAAGAAACACCACGCTGAGAAAACAATTCTATTACTGTCTACTGTTCTAAAATTAAATGACAGAAGAAACACAAACAATTAGATTTCCCCTATTGATTATTATAGCTTGCATGTTACAGAAGTTGTAGCTTCCCTCTGATTTCACTCCAGTATGGATCAAGCATCATTCCACAGCAATTACAGGAACCAAACCCATGGGAGACACAATTTTGGTGAACTTTATTTTTTGTGTCTACAGCACAAACCCCATTTAATCCTTAAGCACTAAAATTAGAATCATCTTTGTTTACATTTCCAATGTAGTTTTAGTCATTTCCCAGCTCTGTCATTTGAATTTGTTCAATGATATTTCCACCTTGAAAACATGCTAATATTAACATTTGAAGTAATGGAATAAATACAAGCTGAGTGCCTGGATTTCCCATGACACTGCTGTTGGAGTGTGATGATCTGTATTCCAGAGCAATTGTAGGAAAGGCAGGTTGTCACTGGACTTAATTTCAAGACTTGATAAAACTGCTACATTTAAGAAAAAATATTTAGCTGTGTCAATTCTATTTTGACTTCTGAGACTTGCTACTGTTTCATGGCAGAATGCTGAAAAAGAGGCAGATGGTCTATGATGGAAAGCAGTCATATAAGCATATTGATATAAAAAAGCAAACACATTAGAGGTAACAGGATGACCATTTTTAAACAGCCAAAGAAGATTTTTAATATCTATCAAGGATGTCAATAATTTTTTTTCCAGATTTTTTGGTCACTTACTTGTTTGAAAATAAGGTTCACGTTCTGCCATAGCCTTTCTTTGCAGGCAAACGGGCTAGATAACAGCTACGGGCATTTTTCTGCGTGAGGAAATGGAATAAAGGCAGTCCAGGCTCCTCTCTGGAGTCAGAGACCAGCCGCAGAGCCAGCCGCCCTGCCCATCGAAGTTGCAGCTACAATTATTTTAAAATAACTCAGCGGCAATTATTGCAGAATAAAACCTTATTTCTTCTTTGACGATGTGATCCGATGCTAGGCTGTAGCTAGTGTTGTCAAGGCATGGAAGAGACCTTACCTCGGGGCTGGTGCTTGGAACCCGAGGAGTCCCCAGTGCCCTCAGCGTGCGGCACTCCGGGCGAACCGCTGGGGGGTTTAAGTATATATATATAATTTTTTTTTTTTTAATCTGGGGTTTCTGAAGCGGCAACTTTCAGGTCAGACCCGGCAACAGGGTGTCAGCTGTACTGACCCAAGTGCCCTGGCAGGGGCTGGGGAAGGCTCCGAGCCTCTCTCCGGCAGCCCGGGGTGCGAGCTGCATCCCCGCAGTTGCGGCCGGGGCCGCTGCCCGCCGCCCACGGAGCGGGGGCACCTCCCGCGGGGCGCGGGGCTGCGGGCATCCCCTTCCTTCTCCCCGCGCCGCCCGAGCACCTGCGGCAGGATTAGCCAGGCTCTGGCATTCATTGCCGTTTCCGCGAACTAAGTGTCGAAAAAAGCAAAGCAACAAACAAAAACCTGCAATGGGGAAAACGCTGTCATCAAGCAGCAGAGCTTTGGGGATTTGGAGACGAGCGTGGAGAGAGTTAGGATCAAATGGGATTTCAATGTAAACAGCAGTACTGCATATGATCAATAATCACCCCGTGTGCATTCCTCTACTCATTTAACATCAGCTAGGACAGTGCAAATATTGCAAGTGAGTACTCGACAAGGAAATCAGCTGAGCGTGTGTTTAAACTGTGGTTAATTATTAATATGAACAATTCTTTTCAATTAAATGTTTCGTTTAATCCCCTCATATCGATTTGTCTAGGAAGCTACATGTCTAGCTTCCAAAACGATAATGTGGGTGCAGACTTATTCTGAGGAATTTTATATAATCCATATAATATCATTCGTGCAATGAATTATCATTTTTACTCTTCTTGCTTTGTCCTAACCAACTGAGGCAACGAACAATTTTTCTTGTAAATACTTATGACAGTTTTTAGATGCTAAAAGGAATTTTGTCAGGAAGGTCCCTCAAAGTACAGGGGAAAACCACATCTCGGTGAAGATACGAGTCTTGGAAATGTGAGTTCAAAAGGAAAAGCAGCTCATGTTTCTAATAGTAACTTTCGAAGGAATTAATTGTGACTAATGTTTTCCCGCTACCGCTCATAATATCTTGCCATGTCCTGGGCGGGTGCCCTCCACTCTTTGCAGTGGGTCTGGCCACTTCATTGCATGGTCCGTCGTTCACCCTACGGAGTTTGTGTTTCTGCAGCTGCCTGCTCCCTGCATCTGCGGTCTTTCCTTCCCCTGCTGCCTTCTCCTAAATCAAATCCCTCGGGTCCCGCTGTAGAAAACAGTCCCTGAAACCTCTGAACCTGCAAAACCCTTCCTTCCTTCCTTCCTTCCTTCCTTCCTTCTCTTCAGATTTGGAGGAGTGACGACAAGTTTAATGAATTAAGAGCCTTGGTTTCTCCGTACACACGGCAATCAGACCCTTTCAATAAGCCATCATATTTGTCCTTAATTTCGACTTTCCCAAGCACCGTTCTCATATTCCACTGTTTGAAAAGTGGGAAGATTTAGCATAATTTGGAGGTCAGATTTCTAAATAAGCCTACTTTAAATAACAAGCCCACACGGGAGATTGTCAGTATCTTTATTTTGTATACAGTTTACACACTGGCACCGCTTTTTAAAACCCTATATGTGGGTTAAAACTCAATTTTACAACCCCCATTTATATGAGATGTAGGTTTGACATCTGTTTGCCAGAGTGTTTTGCACTTAGCCTAACACCCACTATTAAATGACAAAATTGTGGCAGGCTGTCAAAGCCAGCTGACTGACAGCTGCTCTACTTTACAAAAAAGCCCCATTCAAATATTTGCAGGGTTGAAGCTTTCTCTAACGCTGTCGCCATTCTCCCCGTTATTTAGCATGTAAAATATAAGTCAAAGTTTTAAAGCTGCTTTCCAAAATGTTGCCATTTTTCCATATAAAAAGAGCGAGCGGTGGCTGCTGGCGGGGATCCAGCGCCAAACGCATTGGGTGGATATTTCGCCGGGTCCCCGCGTTCCTCCTATCTGCACAAACCCGATAAAACTGTCATTTAGCAGCGTTTCTTAATATTGCAGCTAATTAGAGCCGGCGTGTTATTGAAGTGAGAGCAAAAATCCACTTAAAAGAGAGGGGAGGGAGGGGGGTGGAAAAAGAAGGGAGGGGAATTTTCCGTGCAGGCAGAAGTACGCAGCCGGGCACGGCTCACAGCGAGACCCCCCCGGGAAAAGGGACAGGCTCCGGGGAGGGGACACCGAGGCCATCCCGGCACTCCCGCAGCGGTCGTCCCCCGCTTTTTGCCCTCACCTCCAGGGGTCCCTCTGGGCAGCTCTGGAAGGACGTGCAAGGATCGGCTCTAGCGGAGGGCGAGCGCTGAGCCTTGGCCGCGATGTCTCCCCCTTGTAGCGCCACGGATGAGGATGCAACATTTAATTCAGGTCGTTAATACACGCCCGGCCGCTGCCCCGTTCCCCCTCCGAGCGTCAATACGAGCCTATAAAGGGCAACGGTGGTCTAAACTTAAAAGCAATCTGCTTTTTATTCCAACATCTCTAATGATTGTATGTGACTGAGCACCTCAAAATAGCTGACGAGGTAATCCCTGAACGATAAGGAGTCTTTGCAGCAATTGCTGGGGTTTATTTGAAACTCGGGCACTTCCCGCAGCTTTTGCGAGACAAGCAAAGCTCTGGCTGGCAGCCGAATCGGAGGTTAATGTTGGGGGTGGAGGGGTGTATGCATTAGTTTATTTTTTGAATGAGGACTAGATCCACCCCCTGATAAGAGAAGGAGACAGTCCGGCCGTAGGAAGACGGCTGCCCGCGGGGTCCGTTCCCAGCGCCGTGGTCCCGGCTCCGCTGGCTCCCCCGCAGGGTCCAGCCCCGGCAGCCACGACCCGCCTGGGTGCTACAGCCGGCTCCACNCCTCCCTCCTCCCTCCCTCCTCCCTCCCTCCCTCCGCGCCGCACATCCTCGGCGCAGACGGGCAGGCACACACCCGCACAGCCGGAGCAGAACGGAAAAGGGAGCACTCTCAGCTTTACCTGAAAACCTTTAGCTGACTCGTGTCCGTTTTAATAACCTCTATCGACTTTGTTTCCTAGAGCGGTTGTCATGTTGGCAAAGGGGACTGGAAAACAGTGGTTTAGGGAGGGAAGAAAAAAAATGCAAGAAGAAAACTAACGGCGCTGTCTAGGAAAGGGGGGGTGAGGGCAATGAGCGCTACAGGGCGGAGGAAGAGCGGACCCTCCGCAGCGATCCTGAGCGGAGAGGGGGAGGCTGACAAAGCCCGGCTCCATCCCGAGGGAAGGCCGGGAGAGGGGGAGCGAGAGGGCGGAGGGGGACTCTGAGCCTCCCTGTGAAATCCAAGTTTATTGTCAACAAAGGAGGGTCTGGCCGGGCTCGGAGCCTCCGCTGTCCCGAGCTGTCGGAGGCAGTGTGCGGCGTGGGGCCGAGGGAGCGAGGTCCCTGGGCGGCCGGGGACCTCCAGAGCAGGCGGGGAGGGCAGGAGCAGGTCCCGGGCGGGGAGGGCAGGAGCAGGTCCCGGGCGGGGAGGGCAGGAGCAGGTCCCGGGCGGGGAGGGCAGGAGCAGGGTCCCGGGCGGCCGAGGCAGACGCGGTGAGGGTCGGGAGCAGGCGCGGGGAGCCCCGCGGCGCCACGCAGGTGCGGGAAGGAGCACCTAAGGGTGGCTCTGCCCTTCCGGGAGGCATCTCTCCCAGAGAAAGGCAGGGGACAGTGGCCCAGCGGGAGCGGAGAGGCAGAAATGCAAGGTTAGAGGAGAAAGTGCGTGTGAGAAAAGGAAAGGGGAAGAGAAAGAGGACGAAGGCTCCGGGCTCCACCTCCCCGCTCGGTGCGGCGCTCCAGCTGCTCTCAAACCAACTGCTCAATTCTATTCACTGCCGCGACGGAACAAAAAAGTGGCTATTTATTAGAATACTTGTTTGGTATTGTTCGGTGCCACACAAAAGCGTTTCATTATGTTGGGGTGGGGAGAAAAGCCCCTCTCCTTTTTTTCTTTTTTTTTTCTTTCCTTTTCTTTTTTTTTTCCTTTTCTCTGCAGACCGAAACAATAACTTGAAATTGTCTTTAAAGTCTTTTCTATCAATAATAAATTTCATTTTCGTCTCTGTCTCCCGCTCTCCCTCTCTCCCCCTCTCCTGTGCGGTGTGTATGTGTGTGTGTGCGCGTGTGTGTGTGAGGGGAAGAGAGAGAGAGCGAGTGAGCGAGAGAGCGAGTGGTGAGTGTGCGTGTGTCGCCGGGCACTCGTGGCTCGGGCACAGCCGCCTGGGAGCTGCGGCTGGGCGAGGGGCGAGGAGGAGACCGCCGGCTCCGTGTCGCGCTGCCCTGCACCTGCGGGCACGGTCGGAGGAAGGTGTGAGCTGGGCTAGAGCAGAGGAAAAAAAACAAACAAACAAAAAAAGTAATAATAATAATAAGGCTGCCCCTTCAGATGATATGTTGGGAGGAGGCTGGAGCTGGAAGAGCAACTGTAAGTGTGCCTCTAACTTTTGAGGGGGTCTTCACCCTGTCTCGGGAATGGAGGAGGGGAAGCCGGCGAGGGGAGGGCTTCCAAGTTACTTTTGCTTCAAGGAGGGAAGAGCCGGTCGCAGTCACTGGGTTATCGGCTGTGGCACGGGTTTGGGGGGGTGCGGGTGCGGTGTGACAGCGCTTTGGGCTGTCCCCCTCCGCCTTCTGGGGAAGACGCCTCACTGGGTTTTGAGGCGGGGGAGGAAAGCGGCGGCCGG